>JAGVVM010004393.1:0-29208 GCA_019149425.1 Psidium friedrichsthalianum
CCCTACTCGGACACCACGCTCGGCGCTAGGAAAGCGCTCTTTTTGCGAGGAATCTAATTTTTCGTGCACGTATACTGCGATGACAGAGAAACAAGGATCCCATGGGAGGAAAGACGATCTTTTTAATGGGACGCAGAAAATCCGAATGTTGAAAAGAGCTTGAAAATACCAGCCAACTGCGTTCAGAACTCAAGGAAGAGTCGTCACGTAATGCTTTTTCATGGTCAGAAGGAGGAAACTATGCTTGTGCCTCTAAAAGATCAGAAGAAGGAGTCTGGGTGGGTGAGGGGGGGTGTCTGAGTAAATTCGATGAAGTGTTTGACTGCTCAAATGATTCCAGATGGAGTACGCATTGCCTTGAAGACTCGAGAAGATCATGTGAGACGTCGACACACAGCTCTCCCCTCCCCCAGTCTCGGGATCCTTAAGAGCCTCAGAGATTCACAGAGAAAAGTCGAAGCAGATTCAGAGAAACTCACATAGTTTGAAGGTGTTTTGAACAGATTCAAATTCTGCCACCGCTGGACTAAGAAGACCCACCATTTGACAAGAGTCCAAATTGATTCTGAAAGTACGGGAAGTGAAAGGATTCGATTCTACTGGATGACTGGTTTTTCATCTTCATTAGGACAAAAAATCCTTGATTGAATATTATCTTTTTTCCGTCTTCAGAAGATTCAACATTCATGCAATGAAATGGAAACTGAGGATTTAGTTGTATGGGCGACTGAATCTTGAAGTAACCAGAATCTTTCGTACAACGGGTACCTAGCATCTTCCAAGGTTTATCTGCTCGATTCAAGGTGATGAAGATTGACGAGTGATCCCGTGGAGCACATGACAACGGCTAGTTCGAGTTCCAAGGGTATAAAAGGAGAGTTGCTGGTATCGTTATATGTACGAGGAAAAGACTTTGAGAGATTTGAACAAAGGACGAGACAAAAGGTGACGAAAAAGTTTATTGTAACCTTGCATCCTCATAGTAAAATCCTCAGTCAATCGCGCTGTCATCGGGGAGAGTATGGACGTAGCTTACTATAGCCGAACCACTATAAATCGCTGTGAACATTTCTCCCTTATGAAACTCCTTTATTTATGCATACTCGATCGTTTAGTTCAATACTCAGTTTCTGTGCTTGCTGCTGCGCCTATAACTCAAAACCATAAGAAGCACCTATACCCTATAGGTGTCGTTGCTAGCAACATCACTATCAAATGAAGGGTTGTGTCATTTGTTGTTGGGTGTATACTACTCAGTGGCTTATTTCACTTAAAATTCAGTCGGTGTCCCTTTGTGTGAAAAAGGTCTCTCCTATGCTTCAATTAGTTTTACAAGAATGATGACACCACAACTACAGGGTTTTTGTTGAGTCTCCCTACTTCTGAAAATCCTCACGCTCTCTGTACTCCCATTAAGTTTAGAAGTTCTTGGGTTTAAGGGAAGGAGCCATGGTTTTGTCATCACGGACCGGCACCATTCCGAACCAAGGATTTGAGGCCGCCAAACCGCCAATGCCCATTTACCACCAGCCAGGACGTCAGATAGCATGCGACCTCAGATCTGTCGTGCATCAGGTGGTGCCCATGCTGGATTCATCATGCAACCCAAATGCACAGCTTGCTACTCACAGCTGTCGAAATGGGCGACAATGGCTACGGCCGCGGTGGACAGAAATAGAGTGACGATTGGCTAACGGGTCTACCAAGGAAGAAGAAGTGGAGAAAATAAGAAAAAGAAGGAAATGAAACAGGAAAGAACGAAAAGGAAAACAGGAAAAAAATTAGGTCTGCTGCCTCGAAAAATAAAATTATGTGGCTGTTGACCACATCAATTGACTGATGAATCCTGTCCTGACCTAAAATTCAGAACCGGATCTTAGGCTAAAGGATTACTAGTTAGGTTTAAAACTCAGCTTGAAACTCTCTAAACTCATATCAAAGCGCCCAACTTAGGGTTTAAGTATGTAAACAGCAAGTCAATTTCATTCGGAGTCGCTACTAATCAATTGCTATTAGGGCGATTAGGGGAAAAAAAAAACCTTCCTAGAGTAAAATAATGACTATTTTACTCCACGAATTAGATGATTGTAGGTTGTTAACGGAATCTGATGCACGAGATTTCTCTAATGCCTTTTGATAACATTGAAAATATTTTACTGACCATATGGCTGTATTTAGGACTTAGTTCCCTAGCATGTGAGATGTTCACGCGGGGCGCATCAAGAAATAAACCAACCATAATCAATGCTATAAATAAATTGCGAGAATGAAACAACATAAAACCAAAAACAATGGCACGATGATATTTTTGTGGTTTTCTCTTATTTAATGTAAACTAAGTTATATGCGATGCTAATTTAATCTAGGTGCATTGATATGAAAATATGACCTAATCCTAACATGGCATAAGAATGCATGACCTAGATCTAATGACGTGCAAAAACTAAACTAAACTTCATCATTACTTAACATACAAAAATTATTTAAATGAACTAGTATGCAACGCTAAATGACATGGCATAAATCTGACGTGCATAAATCCTGGAACCGATCACCCCCTAAATTTTACAAGAGACGAAACTACTCATTCTCCTCTCAAACAACATTTAAATGTGGGGCGTACTCTTGATTAAGACTAATGCTTGCCTTTTTCCTTTTCTTTCTCCATTGTGTATAATGAATACATCAACTACAATATATAATTTTTTAGTAGATTCTCGTAAATTTGATCCAAAAATCAAAGTCAAAAAATTCACGATGGTAAGAATAATATAAGGAAATCAAGTAAACAATTTGCAAATAAAACTAACATTTCTTTACTCTAGCATATGATTAGTGCTTGATTGGATTATAATAATGAAGAAGAAGTTCAAAAGAAGACAAACATGAAGGAAACGTTGAAAGTTTGTGTGTAAGAAGTGGCTCGCGTGGAAAAAAAAAAAATTATTGGGAAGGGATATGGGTAAGTTTTTCTTTTAGTAAATTTGAAAAGAAAGAAGAAAAAAGGTAAGAAATAATCTTATATCATAAATGGGACCTATAAGGGATAACGTGGTCGATCTAACGTAATAGGGAGTATTAGGGGTAATAAAAAGGTGGAAATATGCAAGCCTTTTTATATCGCCAAATCTAGTGGATAATGTCAATATATACTATAAACATATCATTAGATAACAGCCAGTCTGAAATAGGTAAGTAATCAAATTAAATCGCTTTAATGTTACCTAGTTTGGAGATATGTTTCAAAATTCAAATGCATACTGACGGGGCTCGCGAATGGTTGTGCATAATGTTCTCATGGTAGACCGGCGATGCACGGCGGTTCATGGTGGATGTCTCTTGAGCAACGGTGGCTTGCGGTTCTCAGAGTGCTCGTGAGTCAATCTACAAAATAGAAATATAGGGTTCGTTTGTGTTGAGCTATCGCAGCTACTGCGGTAGCTTACAATTCTCGGTGGTTTACAAGTGTTGACGATCAGTGGGCTATCCAAGTCACGATGGGGCTCACAGTTGGACTCTTAGGCTATAGCATCCCAGGGCATCATCAACACTATTGAGCTTTATTTTAATATGTTAGTATATAGATAATAGAGAACATATACGAAAGCTAATCAAACTAAAAACAAACAATAGTTATATATTTACTTACAAGTGCACTCCAAAAGGCAGGCATGATACCTAAAATGGGCATGGCCTTACTCATATGGTTCACTAACCTATAACAGGCAGCAAGATCATTTAGCAATTGTAAAAATTACCTTATATACAAGTATATAAAGAGGTTACGTACATCGTTTCCCCTTAGATAGAACAAGATAAACTAGTACACTAGGAGCATTACAAAGGGAAGTCTACTCCAGAATTCTATCTAATGTCGTCTTTTGAAGCCTTGACACCACCTTTGTTGTGAAAAATCGGTAATTGATTTTGAACCTACAAAACAATCCATAATCTCTTATAATTGAGTTAATGCTATGAAATACTTTCTTGCAGATTATCCAAAGGTGTATCAAACAAATTACACAAGATTGAACCTGGCAAGATAAGCTCAGACAATGTTCTAAGGGATTCATATGCTGCTTAGAGCTCAAACATTGTGCGAGGAGGTAAGACGTTGAAATGACACTCAAGCTTTGAGAGAAGTATTTCATGTGCAATGACTAGATTATCAAGAGATTTATTTCAACAACTAGTGATTAAGCTAGATTCATACCTGGAGATTCTCAATCATGAAGATCAATCAAGGACATGAATTAGGGAGACGGGGATGACTCACCTATTGAAGTAATCCATTTATGGAAATCCAGGATCACGATTGTATGGGCAACTTAATCCAAAGGGGGATTCTTTCCTTTATCAACCTCAATGACTATGAAATCCTTTGTATACAGTCTCATCCAAATTGGGAAATTTTAGCAAATCCTTTGAACATCTTGCAATGGGAAGTCGGGATAAAGGAGTATAAAATGAGACCTCAAAGCTAAAGAGTGCAAGAGACAAGGATATGGAATTCAAAATTTCAAGAGCGAGAGAATTTTACATCTTCATGTGCCTTAGATCCAACACTGTTATGCTTAGAGGAGAACATATGAATGTAAGAGTTTTAGAGAGGAACTATATTCACCAAGTTTGTAACCTCTAAGTTAGTTATTCGTGGAATCTAATCGGAATTCCAATGCTTGGTAAACGTAGGCTTGAATAAGATGAACTACTATAAATCCTCTATGCACCTCTCTTTTCCTTACTCTCTCTGATTATATACTATGTTAGTAGATTTGTGCACAACGTCTGAGGTATTTCAGATCTTATAACCTGTTGTCTGATGAAGTTCTGAGCAGACTTGTTTTATTACGAATTATTTTCTTAAAATTTTTTTAAATCACATATTTACCTCCTCTTGGTGATAATGCTAGCTGCTATAATTAGTTTCAGAGCCTGGTGCTCATATTTTTTTGAAGTGTTATTACTTTTGAAACTAACGATCTTTGTAACTAGCATTTTTGGTCCCACTTAGATTGAAAGAGGAAGCAATAACAGGCCATCCTACTTCAACGGAAAAGAGTATACCAATTAGTAGAATAAATTTAAGGCATATCTCAATTGTCAAGACTCGTAGATTTGGGATGTTGTTCAAAGAGGGGTTGATCTCGCTACAAGTAGAATAACTAGTGCAAATTCAAATACAAGGAACACAACACAACACAACAACAACACTACTCCTATAGCTGCCCTATCTGCTATTGAATAAGTAAAAGAGATGTTCTAGATGCTAGAGCTATTTATTCTTTTTATATAGCACATTATCTCATACTAAATACAAACGTATTGTAGATTGTGCTTCTTTAAAAACGATATGGGATAAGCTCGATGTTACTTATGAAGGAATGAACAGAGTCAAGGAGACCAAAGTTAATATACTCCTCGAACAGTATGAAGCATTCAAAATGAAGCTTAATGAAACACTAAAAGAAATATTTGATAGATTCACTGAAATAGTGAATGGCCTCACTATCATGGGCAACCAGTGTCTGATTTGATGAGAGTGAATGTCATGACTCGAACCCGGCGAGCAATGCAACATCCCACAACTCATCGATGGCCAATGAGAACAATGACCCAGGATTCGTCGCGGCGCAATCGACAACTTCAGATAATACGCTAACAGAGGCGAATTACACCATACATACATAAAGAATGGATAGAGAAGAGAGACAGATCAACATACAAAAGGCATTTCATTGAAACGATAAAACTAGCGTTTGGTACGATTTTTTCAAAAAGGAATACCACTAGCTGACCTATGCTAACAAAAAGAAGCTGGTAGAGCCTATTAGTCTACGCATCCACATCGCTCCAATCAAATAAAGGTAACTCCTCAGGCGTTGGTGGATCGCTATCCATCGGGTCCTCAAAATCTGCTCTATCTATCTCATGAGACCAGGCGATCCACTCATGACTAGGGTGTAGGGTCTGAAAACGGTTAACAACAACAGTGAGTTGAAACTCAGTAAGCTCACCACTAAACCTTACTCAGGGTAAAGCACACACTTGGGTCAACCCTAAACATGCAGTTCTAGGTCCTTAATTTACCACTGCCTGACCAGACTAAATGACTGGGCATGTGCATTGACCCAAAGACACTATGAAGCAGTTGAGCACACATACAATTGACCATTCAATCCACGGCAGCAAATGCGAATGCTCATGCAGGACCATGCTCAAATTCATTTTCTTTTATTCCGCAATACATTCTATTACATGGCTTATTCAGCCCGTGCTCAATCCCACAAGGGAGCTAACCAAGACTCAGGTTGGCACAACCCTTTTGCCTGTGTACCAGCAGGTACGTCTTCCGCGCATATAAGATCCGGGTACACTACCCCCCCTGCTACCTCACCAGCAAGGCATTAAATCCAAGACACAGATTGACACCCCTTACCACTCCAGCTACCTCGTGTTGTGCACGTTCGGGCGCACCATTCTTGTCTCGTCGTTTCCCCCCTCATTAGGGTACACCTGCCTATTGCTCAATTCAATTAATTTTCGCGCCACATACCCATGCCAATCATGCATGTCCATATATATATTTATATATATAATTCATAGCCAGGCACATTCAGACAGGATTCCTAAGCATCAAATATAAAATATTTCATGCAGGCAACCAGGTCGTTCAGGCAGGAGTTCAATATTTCAAACGCATGGAGAATCCACGGCCCGACACTACACAATAGCAAATATCCTCATGGGATCGATGTTCGGGTTCATAAATAACGCATTCAAGTCACAAGGCACAACTAAAACCACTTTTCCATGCACGAAACTCGGTAACCTTACCTTGAATTTTACCTCTATGTATCATACATATCACTTGAGCACAGCCCTAAACATCATTTGGACAACATATAGAGGAAAAATCAGCAACCAATAACAACCAAACAGCAACCCAAGTAAACAAGCTTCATATTCTAAGTATTTTCCTACTCTAAGCCATCCCTAGAGCCCATCTAGAACTAAGCCAAGTCATGTACAACAATCCTACTCAAGGTTTAGGGATTATGCTTACCTCACACCAGGCTTGAACGATTCGAAAATGGGCCAAACGGAGGCCAAACGACGGCAGTTCTCAGCAATACACCGGTGGACGGAAATGGCACTATCAGACTACGGCGATGGAGGGCTGACCTTCGCTGGTCAAGAGTAATTCCTAGGCCTATAAATGAGAAGAAATGGAGTGAGCGAAAGTCACACGACCACTGGAGCAACAGTGGCTCCTCGGAGGCTCACGGCGTTGACGGGCGGTCCATAGAGGCCAAGGCGGAAAGCGGGCTGTTCAAGGACTAAGTAAGCATGAGAGTAGCTTCAAGATACTTACCTAAGTTGAACAATGCCAAGGGAGACACGGCGGGGCGGCGAACGGTGGGCAACGCAAACGGCAAACGGCAAACGGCGGCGATGGAGTTCAACTCCCCACGACCAGCCTCTATCCAGCCTAGATCCATAAAAATATATCCACTTGCCAAACAACCTAGCTTGATATTCCCGAAATTCAAGGTCTTACGGATGCATGGGAGAAAATGGGGTCGATTTGGATCCTGGATGAGCCCAAACGAGCCGATTTTCTCTTGGTGCACGCAGGGACCCGCGGCAATGGGAGGAAACCCAAGAGAGAGAGGGAGAGGAAGAAAGGAAGAAGAAATGACGGAGAGAGAGGATGTTAGCCGAAAATTATGAGGAAGAGAGAGAGAGAGAGAGAGAGAGAGAGAGAGAGAGAGAGAGCTTCCTTGTGTTCTTGAACTTATGAGTGGGAGTAGGAGAAGTTAGGTGAGTGAAATGAGGGAAATGATGGAGTTGATGAATTTAACTTGATGTGATTGACCAAGATTGATTTGATGGTGATTTGATTGAGGTGACTTAACAAGATCTTCATTGATGTGATGGATTCGATTGATTTGACAATCAACAAGACATTTTCTTCGAGTTTCATGCAAAAATGCACTGATCGGCTAGAGCGCGAACAGTCTCAGATGCGCATCTACGCTAAACTGACATTCTTTCTAAATCATAAATATTTCTACTGACTATCGAGGGAATCCATCGCAACTTGGGGGCGAAACGGGCATTTGCAAAGTACTGCCTTATTTCCTTAAATTCCAGAACAAACCAGTCAACTGTTGAACTAACTGGAACGATGTTTAAATTTCCAAAGTGATATTCACGAAGAGTTGATTGTCTAAGTTCGGAATTCATTTCATGGCCAAATTTACCAGATACAGCTTCAGTAAATGCTCAGACCAACGGGTGGCTGTTAAGAGGTCCTAACTAGCCTTTCCTTTTTGGTTAGTCATCTCGAGGTAATCAGTCTCAAGTGAGATTTAACTAAAGTGCATCTCTGAAATATATCCATTCTATATTGCAAATCTCGAAAATTGGTCAAATTTTCAGAATATCACAATTCTTCCCTCCTTACAGAAATTTCATCCTTGAAATTTACATTCTACTAATGCTACTAATTACATAAATAGGTGGGTGTGCTTGCGCCTCATTTCGTCCTCGCTTTCTAACGTTGCGCATTATGTCCCATGATGATCCCAGATCACTTTAACCAACAGTACTACCTTGTTCCTAGGGACTTGTTCCCTTCGGTCCTCTATTCATACTGGCCTCTCTACGCACAAGACTCAGTCATCAACTTCAATAACATCATAATCAAGTATATGACTCGGGTCCAACTCATACTTCCTCAGCATCGAAACATGAAGCACGTTATGCACTTGAGACAAATTTGGCGGCAATGCGAGACAATACGCCAATGTTCCAACCCTTTCCAAGATCTCAAACGGGCCAATAAATCTCAGGCTTAACTTTTCCTTTTTCTCAAATCGAGATAGACCTCTCATCGGTGACACCTTCAAGAATACATGATCTCTCACTTGAAATTCCAACGGTCTACGTCACCTATCCACATAGCTTTTCTAACGACTTTGAGCTGTTTTTGTTGGGAGTATGCCCTAAAGACAACCATGTAAGTGTTACATGGAGGGCATAAGTTGAGCTTTCAACATGAAATTTAGTCGATTGGCAAGACGTGCTCATTCATCTTGTCCCATTACTCAAATGAATGAAGTCCATAAAATTAGGTGTGACTGAAACCTATTCTCGAGACGTCGAGAATATATGTGATAGGTCTTCGGTCAATACACGATCTTTAAATGGTTCCTGATCAATGGCTCAATGAATGGGCATTATTGAACCCTTGAGATTGGTACGTTTCTAGGAACTTCGCTATTGAGTATCAGATACTCAATAGGGATGACGAGCCACAAGTAATTGGACATTAAATGCCTGAGTTGGAAACGCAGGTGCTCATCGAGGACGAGTTCACTGAACATGACACAAAGTGGACGATTAGCAAGCATGGAAAGCTTCACGCTGGATCAACGTCTAATCATCCAGGCTTTGGTGTGTAAGTGATCCTTGAACTTGAGGCACAGTGCCGACTTGTGTGTTAGGTGACTATGGTTCACAAGTGCGCATATTGGCAGGTCGTCGATTTGCCTCTATACTTGATGGTCATAGTCATTCGCATACGAAGTCACAGGTGTGTGCAATATGGGATCTGTCTCCTTGCTACGCGAAGCGAGGCTGTTGTCCTATGCGATCTACTCGTGACGGGCATTGGAAAATCCTCGGCCGGGGTAAGGCGAGATTGTCTCGTGAATGCACGTCATATAGATTGAGGCATATGATCGAATTTGTAGGCTTGACAATTTCATGGCCTTCGTTCAATTGGGACAAGGTTAAGACAGAAAGATTGAATTACACTGTACGTCAAAGCGGACAGGTTCATTCATGTTCTCGTAACATTCACACTGTCTGGGTAGCCATGATATGTTGCTAGATGTCACTCATCGCTTGTGAGACTCAGAGACTGAACGGGACAGTCAATTCTCTTGGCAATACTCATTTGATGGTATAAGTCTCATTGCCAGCTCAGTGGTGAACCTATGGATGTCACATACCATAACCAGTGCGTGGTGACATTAAATATGGAAGACGATATTGCAAAGGCATTTGCAATTGGCGATTGAGATAGTCAAATAGAAATTAGTTCAAATTAGATTTAATTATAATTTCTAATCACGAACGGATAAGTCGCTGATGCAAGCGCTGCATAAGCGCTAATGCAAGCACTGTGCAAGCGTTACGCAAGTGCTGATGCAAGCGTTGCGCAAGCTTGATGTCATATGGATGACTATGCAATGCAAGCACTGCGCAAGAGTTATGCAAGTACTGCGCAAGCGCTGTGCAAGCACGATGTCATCTTGATGTGACATTTACACGAATCACGAGATGATGAGGATAGAATTTCTTATCCATTAGAAAGTCTAAAGGATAAGAAATCTCATCCAAAATAAAGGATTCTAGAAGGTCCTAATGGATAAGATTTGTTATCCGATAAGATAGCACGAAAAATGAGGAAAATAAAGTGATGTGATCGTGACTCGAGGAGGACATCAACGTGGGAAAAGCAAGGTGGTGCGGTGCGGTGCGGTGCGGTCTACAGGCTGGTGTCGCCCTTGCAAAATGGGTCGGTTGGACCAGCCCACCGACCGGTGGTTAAAGGCGGATTAAACCGCCTTTGACCAAGTCAAAGAGGTGGAAGAGGGGTGGTAAATTACCGCCCCTACCCCTCGCCCAACCCCTATAAATAGGGATTGAGGGTTAGGGTTTTAGAACCCTTTTGAAACCTCTCCATTTCACCCTTCCTCAAGAGAATTTTGTATCATTCTCGTGATGAATCCTAGGGAGTTTCGAACTCTCGTTTCACCAAGAACGACCAGAGGGTCGTGAGGTACTTCGTGATGAAGAAAACGAGCTCCGTTCGTCGTTTCTCAAAGGTCGCTAGCACGATCAATGAACAGACGACCGTGAGCTTCGTCTTCCATCACCGCGCGCTCGTGGCGTGTCTGAACTAGAGGTTCGGCATTTGACAGACTCCAAGAACATGAGAACGAGCCCATCCAAGTTTCGGCTCTCGAGGTAAGCCTGAAACCCCTTGATTTGTGATTTAGATTTTCGATTAAAACGCGCGAGATACCCTAAGACTTTCGAAGTGTCTCGAATCGAGATAGACCTCTCATTGGTGACACCTTAAAAAATACATGATCTTCCACTTGAAATTTCAACAGTCTACGTCGCCTATCCGTATAACTTTTCTGGCGACTCTAAGCTGTTTTCAGCCTGTCTCTTATCACATTCACTGCCACAACTGATTGTTAAAACAACTCTGGGCCTATTATGCTCCTTTCACCAACCTCATCCCAGCAGATTGGAGTTCTACAAGCCCTTCCATACAAAGCCTCGAATGGAGCTATTCTAATACTCTGTTGATAGCTGTTATTGTATGCAAACTCCACTAGATGCAACTGTTCTTCCCATCCACCTTTGAAATCTATCACGTACGCCCTCAACATATCTTCCAATGTTGAATCATCCTTTTCGATTATCCATCGGTTTGAGGGTGATATGCTGTACTATATCTCAACTCCGTTCCTAACGCAGTTTGCAAGCTTTTCCAAAATGTCGCAGTAAAGCGAGGGTTACATTCCAACGTGACTGTAACTGGTACTTCATGGAGACAAACGATTTGACGCACATACAACTTAACCAGTTTTTCCACGGCGAAGTCCTTTTGCAATGCTATGAAGTGAGCAAACTTGGTTAACCTATCGACCACAACCCAGATCGAATCGTTTCCCCTTGGACTCCTTGGCAAACCAATCACAAAGTCTGCCAAGACGTGCTCCCATTTCCATTCTGGGATCTCCAGTGACTGCAGCAATCCTCTAAGCTTACAATATTGTGCCTTTACCTGCTGACACATTAAGCATTTAGCCACATGCTTGGTTACGTCTATTTTCATTCTATTCCACCAATAGTGTTGACGCAGGTTCTGATACATCTTTGTGCTTCCAGGGTGGATATTGTAGTTACTGCGATGAGCCTCAGACAAGATTTCTTCCCTCAACTCCGCATCATTGGGTACACATAAATGACCACGGAACTTCAGTACTCCATCATCAGTCACTTGAAACTCGGGCTTCCTCTTCACTACATCCGTAGTCAAGATCTTTTGAATATCAAGGTCTATAAATTGCAATTCCTTGATCTTCAAGTGAATCTTCGGTTCAACTCTCAAGATAGCTATCAGACTTGAGAGGTATTCCGCCTCTATCTTGAATTCTGAATCCCTTATCCTCTCTAATAACGTCCACTCCTTAACCATTATGTCCGCTATGCTCGACTTTCAACTAAGCGCATCCACTATCATATTTGCCTTTCCAGGGTGATATAGAATGTTACAATTGTAGTCCTTCAACAGCTCCATCCAACAACGTTGTCTCATATTCAACTCCTTCTAAGAGAATAGATACTTCAGGCTCTGGTGATCCGTATAACCTAAAACTTCTCCTCAACCAGATAATGCCTCCAAATCTTCAGCGCGAACACTATTGTTGCTAACTCCAAATTTTGCGTTAAGTAGTTCACTTGACGTGGTCTTAGCTGTCGAGATGCATACGCTACAACCCTGTCCATGTTGCATCAGGACACATCCCAGTCCTCTCAATGATGCATCACTACAAATCTCAAATCCTCCAGGTCCTGACAGTATGGTCAACACTGGTGCAATCGTCAGCCTATCCTTGAGCTCTTGGAAACCCCTGTCACACTTATTCGTCCTTTCAAACTTCAATTCTTTCTTCAGCAAATGTGTCAAGCGACCTGCGATCGCGGAGAACCTTTCCACGAATCGCCTATAATAACCTACCAATCCAAGAAAACTTTGCACTTCTGTGACTGTCGTCGATCTTGGTCATTTCGCAACTGCCTCGATCTTTGACAGATTCGCAGCAATTCCTTCTCCATAGATTATGTGTCCAAGAAATGCCACTCAATTAAGCCAAAACTCGCACTTACTGAACTTGGCATAAAGCGAGTGCCCTCTTAAGGTCTGTAAAATAATGCTCAAGTGCTACTCACGGTCCTCAGAGCTCTTCGAATACACTAAGTTATCATCAATAAACACTATTATGAACTAGTCCAAGAACTCCTTGAATATCCTATTCATTATATTCATGAAGGCGATAGGAGCATTGGTTAATCTAGACGGCATGACCATAAACTCATAATGTCCATACCTCATCCTAAATGCCATTTTCGATGTATCCTCCTTTTTTATTCTCAACTGGTGATGGCCTGTCCTCAAGTCTATCTTAGAGAATGCAGATGCTCCTTGCAGTTGATCGAACAAGTCGTCTATTCTTAGCAACGGGTACTTATTCTTGACAGTCACATGATTCAACTGCCTATAGTCAATGCATAAACACAATGACCCGTCTTTCTTCTATACAAACAATACTGAAGCTCCCCATGGCGAAACAATAGGGCGGATAAATCCTTTATCCAATAGCTCTTGCATTTGGACTTTCAATTCCTTCAACTCCAACAATGCTATTCTATAAGGCGCCTTACATATTGGCTCTGTCCCAAGAGCCAATTCGATTGCAAACTCCACTTCAGGCGGCAATTCTAGTAACTCTTGCGGGAAGACATCTGAAAAATCGTGCACTACTGGCACGTCTTCAAGCCTTACTTCGTTAACTAAAGAATCAGCTACAGATGCCAAGTACCCTTGGCATCATTTGTCCATTAACTTAGTCGCTTCCAATGACGAAATCTAAGGGATCGAGGTTCCTTCTCGATTTCCCAAAAACTCAAATCTAGGGTGACTCACTGGATTAAGTTGGATCACCCTGCTACCACAGTCAATTATGGCCCCATGTTTATCTAACAAGTCCATTCCTACTATCACATCAAAGTCAAACATGGGCAGGACAACTAGATCAATTGACTCCTCTCTATTATCCAAAGCTATCATACACCCCTAACATCCTAATGAAATAATTACTTTAACCTTTAGCAGGGTGGCCACATGCAATAGTATTTCTAATGGTTTTACATCAACACCAGCCAATGCAATGAATTTCTTAGATACAAACGAATGCGATGCTCTGGGGTCAAAAAATGCATAGCAGCATGATCACACACAGAGACGGTACCAGTGATCACGCCTAGAGCATTTTCAACCTCCTTACGCGCTACTGCATAGACCCTTCCTTATGCTAGTGGTCGGTTCAGATTATACTGTGGAGCTGCTCCCACTTGAGGTCCTATCTATGGGTACTGCGGCTGAAACTGTGGTTTTGGGGCTCTCTTTGGGCAATTCTTCGCCTGATGCCCTATTTGCCTACATCCAAAGCACGCTCCAGGCCTAATAAGGTAGGGACTATTCCCATACCTCCTTCCACAAGCTCTACAAGCTATGCTAGTAGGGTAAGATGGCTTCCTCAAATCCCTTCGGGTAGGAGGGACGAACCTCCTATTATCCTACACAGGGCTCTTGCCCAAGTTCCTGTTGTCCCTTACAAGAACAAATCGTAGTCTAGATGCGACAGCCCTTTTTGACAAGTCTCGCTCAATTACCTGAGCCCTTTCATACATCTCATTGTAATCCCTCAAACTAGGGCTATTAGTTGGCTCTTTAGTTCGGGCTTTAGTTCTTCCCAGAACCTTCTTGCTTTGTCCCCGAGATTCTCTATCATCCTCATTGTGAACTTTGACAGTCTTAAAAATTCTCTCTCATATTGGTCCACAGACATCCGTCCTTAGCGAAGCCTTAGAAATTCTTCCATCTTTCTTTCTTGGGCAACTTCAGAGAAATACTTGCCATTAAATGCTTCATAAAAGGTCGTCCAGTTCGGTGTTGCGCCTTCTTGAAAGACTCTTCCTCGGGTGGCCTTCCACCAATCATCTGTTGTACTCTGAAGTTGGTATACTGCCAACGAAACTTTTTCCTCTTCAGAGCATCCCAGCAAGGCAAAAGCCTTCTCCAACTTCTCTTTCCATAGGGAAGCTACTTCTAGTCCACTACTCCCGTCAAATTTAGTCAGCTTCAACTTCAGAAATTGTTCAATGAGTTGGTGCATCTGACGTACCCATTTCCACCTCTATTGCCAAGAGCCTTATTCCCATTTGCTCCATTCACGACAGCTAAAGCAACCACGGTAGCTTGGGCCACAGTGATAGCTCTTTCTTCAACCTGTCTGCCCATCAAGATACCAACTTCTGCTCGCACTCACATAATATCCCCAATACTTGGGTTCCTTGTAGCTTGAGTAACTGAGCCAGATGCTCCTCCAGCCTTTCTTGGTCTACCCCTGTTGCTCATACTCTTGAATTCTATTCACCTAGACCTGATATAATTCCTTGAGGGAATTAGAAACCTACCAATCTGTCTACTCAAGGTCTAGCAATATTCACACAACATGCCAAAATACTATTCACAAGCAATAGCCTCAGGAAGACATTCCTATCATATCTTAGCCAAGGTCTAGACTCTTACCTTAGATCCAGACGTACCTGCAACTTAGCAAAATCACCACAAGAGTTTCAAGGGCAACCAGCTCTAAAGCAAGCTAAGACAAATAACTCAAGCTCAGCAATAACATGCGCCACTCAATTACAATGTGTGCACCCCAAACTTAGTCCAAGCCTAGGATCTCTCTAACTAACTATCCCATAGATCAATAACCTTATCACTCCAAGCCTAGGGTCTCTCTAACTTAAACGGAGATGTCACGCCCCCAACCCGGCGGGCAAGGCAACATCCCGCAACTCATCAATCGGCCAACGAGAACGACAACCCAGGATTCGTCGCAGCGTAATCGACAACTTCAGATAATACGCTAATGGAGGCAAATCACACCCATACTTACATAAAGAATGGGTAGAGAAGAGAGACAAATCAACATACAAAAGGCATTTCATTAAAACAATAAAACTAGCGTTTGGATACAATTTTTCAAAAAAAGAATACCACTAGCTGACCTACGCTAACAAAAAGAAGCTGGTAGGGCCTATTGGTCTATGTATCCACATCGTTCTAATCAGATAAAGGTAACTCCTCAGGCGTTGATGGATCGCTATCCATCGGGTCCTTAAAATCTACTCCATCTATCTCCATGAGACCACGCGGTCCACTTATGACTAGGGGTTAAGGTCTGAAAATAGATTAACAACAACAGTGAGTCGAAACTCAGTAAGCTCACCACTAAACCTTGCTCAGGGTGAAGCACACGCTCAGGTCAACCCTAAACATGTAGTTCTAGGTTCTTAATTTACCACTGCTTAACCAGACTAAACGACTGCGCACTTGCACCATTCAATCCACGGCAGCAAATGCGAATGATCCTGTAGGACATGCTTAAATTCATTTTCTTTTATTCTGCAGCACATTCAATTACATGGCTCATTCAGCCCGTGCTCAACCCGCAAGGGAGCTAACCAAGACTCAAGTTGGCACAACCCCTTTTGCCTGTGTACCAGTAAGTACGCCTCCCGCGCGTACAAGACTCAGGTATACTGCCCCTCCCGGTGCCTCAACCAACAAGGCATCAAATCCAAGACCCAGGTTGGCACCCCTTATCACTTCAGCTACCGTCGTACCATGCACATTCGGAGCACCCATCCTGTCTCACTCACCGTTTCCCCCTTCATTGGGGCATACTCACATGCTGCTCAATTTAATTATTTTTCGTGGCCACATAACCATGCCAACCATGCATGTCCACATATATATAATGATTCACAACTAGGCACGTTCAAACAGGTTTTGCCTTGCATAGAGCATAAAATATTCGTGTAGGCAACCAATTCATTCAGGCAAGAGTTTCAATAGTTCAAACGCATGGAGAATCCACGGCCCGACACGACACGACATGACAACAACACAACAGTTAATATTCTCATGGGATCTTACATTTGGGTTCATAAATAGCACATTCAAGTCACAAGCCCCAACTAAAACCACATTCCATGCACAAACTCAGTAACCTTGAACTTTACCTCTAGTATCACACATATCATTTGAAGACTCCCTAAACATCACTTGGCATCATATTAGACATAAAATCAGCAACCAATGTATAACCAAACAGACACCTAAGTGACGACAGGCTTCACATTCTAAGCATTTTTCCTACTATAAGCCATCCCTAGAACCCATCTAGAGCTATGTCAAGTCTGCACAACAATCCTACTCAAGGTTTAGATGTTATGCTTACCTCACACCAGGCTTGAACACTCACAAAAATGGGCCAAACGGAGGCCGAACGACGGCAGTTCTTGACGCAGACGAAAATGACACTGGCAGACTACGACGATGGACGGCTGACCTTAGCCGGTCAAGAGAGATTCCTAGGCTAAAAATGAGACGAAATGGAGTGAGCGAAAGTCACACAACCACTGGAGCGACGGTGGCTCCTGGCTCACAGCGTTCGACAGGCAGTCCGTGGAGGCACATTGGAAAGCGGGCTATTCAAGACTAATAGGTGCACGAGAGTTTCTTCAAGAGACATACCTAAGTTGAACAAGGCCAAGGGGACACGGCGGGGTGGCCGACGGACGCGACGCGGGGGTGGAGTTCAAACTCCCCATGACCAACCTCTGTCGAGCCTAGATCGAAAAAATCTTGCCCCTGCCGATCCCTACCTTTATATTCTTGAAGCCCAAGTTCTTCAAATGTGTGAAGAAAACGGGATTCATTTAGACCCCGAACTAGCCCGTGCAAGTCGATTATCCTTCAGGTGGCACAAGGACCCGCGCGATGGGAGGAAACTTGAGAGGAGAGGGGAGGACAAAAGGAAGAAGAAATGAGGAAGAGAAGTGTGTATTGGCCAAAAATTATGAGGAAGAAAGAGAGAGAGAGTGAGCTTCCTTGTGTTCTTGACTGTGAGTGGGAGTAGGTAAAGTTTAGTTGAGTGAAATGAGGGAAATGATGGAGTTGTGGATTAACTTGATGTGATTGACCAAGATTGATTTGATGGTGATTTGATTGACGTGACTTGATAAATCTTGACTGATGTGATGGATTTGATTGATTTGACAATCGATAAGACTTTTTCCTTCGAGTTTCGTGCAAAAATACACTGATTGGGTAGAGCGCGACGGTCTTAGACGCGCCTCTCGCTAAACAACTGACTTCGTTCTAAGCCATAAATATTTCTACCTGACTATTGAGGGAGTCCATCGCAACTCGGGAGCGAAATGGTCATTCGCAGGTACTACCTTATTTCCTTAAATTTCAAACAAACTAGTCAACTACTGAACTAACTGGGACGACATCCAAATTTCCAAGTGATATTCAAAAAGAGTCGATTGTCCAAGTTCAGAATTCGTTTTCGTGGCCAAATTCACCAGATACAACTTCAGTAATGCTCAGACCAACGGGCGGTTGTTAGGAAGTCCTAGGTAGCCTTTCCCTTTGGTTAATCATCTCGAGGTGATCAGTCTAGAGTGAGATTTAACTAAAATGCATCTCTAAAATATATCCATTTTATATTACAAATCCTGAAAGTTGGTCGAATTTTCAGAATGTCACAGTGAGCAAACTTGTGAAAGCATTCACAAAAGAATGAGACAACATCAAAACATCCATCTGAGAGACTTAGAGGATCTCGCCGTTATCCATGGATGAACTCATTGAACTCTTTAATCCTACAACGGCGAAAGAATTAATGAGGAAGCTTAATTGAGAGGTAAGAAATCCATTGTTCTTAAATCTAATGATCATTCTAATGACTCAAATTTTGAAGAAGAAGATGATGAGGAATTAGCACTCATGGTCAAGAAGTTCAGAAGAATGGCTAAGAAAAGAAGAAATCTCAAAGGCAAAAGAGATTTCAAGCAACATGATCTAAGATGATCATCTGGTGACAAAGGAGAAAGCAAAGACGTAATTTGCTATGAATGCAAAAAGAGAGGGCATATTAAGCCTAATTGTCCTCTTCTAAAGAAGAAATGAATGAATGAAAAATTCAAGAAAGCTTTGAAGGCAGAAATTTGAAACTATATAGAATGTGAAAGTGATGAGAAATACGCCAACACATATTTAGTGGCCAACTTAGACTTTGAGGATGAACCTAAGGTAACTATTCCTAGGCATTCCTTCTGAGGTATCTAATTACATAAATGAATTATGTTCTAATTATATAAATGCTCTTAAAGGGCTTTCTGAATTGAAAAAGGAAGTGGTCTATTTAAAGCAAAATGATATTTCTCAAAAACATAAATAAATTTTATCGAAAGCAAGCTTTCACAGATCAAGTAAAATCCAACTTGATCTCCAAGAAAAATGACGATTTGCAAATCGAGAAAAAATATCTAAAAAGGAAAATGCTTCTTTAAAAAGAAAATTTCATATATCAATAAAAAGTTTTCTTCTGGCTCAAAGACTTTACAAAACATTTTTTCAATACAAATTTCTTACTAGAACAAGTTAGGACTTTGTTTTCAAAGGAAAACTAATTGAAAAATGCTTTTCCAAAATCGAAAGAAAGACTCAAAAGAAAAACCTCAAAACACACATACGAAAATCACTTTTATAAATAGTTTATAAAATCTGAGGGATAGAACATCCTAGTTGCACAAGCTGTGGTGATGTAGGATATTCCAAAAGTTATTCTCCTAAGATCTGGAGACCGACTCGAGAGACCCAAATAGATTTGGACACCAAAGAAAATTTGAACTCTTTGATATTTGCAGGTACCAATTAAAAGAAGAGATAAATGATATATTAATAGTGGGTGTTCTATATACCTGAAAGGAAACTCCGAGTTATTTATCAATCTTAGTAAGTTTGATGGAGAAAATGTCTCCTTTGGTGGCAACAATAAAGGAACAACTATTGGTAAAAGAACCGTGAAGATTGACAGTTTCTTCATCAATGATGTCTCATTGGTTAAGGGTTTAAAATTCAATCTTATAAGTATAGGCCAATTGTGTAACGATGGATTGTCGCGACCTAAAAAATCAGCAATCGAAATTTCAGGTTAATGAATTATCATGTTAATTATTTAACTAACTTAACTCGGATTCTCCCAAGTCCCTACCAAATCACAACTTATGGTTCAATATTTACATGCAAGGATTTTCAAATGGAGTCGCACTAATCATTCTTGGTAAGCTGATTATATACCTAAATAAAGTATCAGGAGAAATACTTTATTCCTACGAACTAGAGATCAAGGAGTTCGGGGATTTGGTTACATTAATTTTTTCAATTAATGCCCTTTCGGTTACAATTTCATGAAAATATTCAATTTGGAAATTTCGATGAATTCTCGCTCGAAGTTCAAAGGTGTAATCTTTTTAGGATTTTCTTTATGGATTTTTTTTAAAATGACATAAATAACCATGTATATGCAAATCTGACACTAAATGTGGACATGACATGCAAATGCGACACACGAATGCGGATATACAAATATAGCATGCGAACGCAGACATGCGGATACGACATACGAACGCGAATATGAAGACGCGACATATGTACGTGGACGTGCGTATGTAGGTATACGAATACAAACAGGCGAATACGAAGACATATAAATACGATTGTGGGGATACGAAGACGTATAATTACGACATGCGAATTCAAAGATGTACAAATACGACATACGAACACGACATGCATACATGAACATGCGAACACGACATGCGTACATGAACGTGCGAACACGACATGCGTACAAGCAACATGCATGCGTATGTAACATGTGTACGCACATCATGCATACATGGACATGCGTACACGACATGTGAACGCGGACATGCGGAAGCAACACGTGAATAAATCATTAAAAATAGGATTGGCCAGTCGAAATGGCCTGTTTCCTAATTTTTGGGATTTTTCTACATTTTCTAGAAGTTTTCAAGATAATTTGCCTATAAGAAGCGAAATCGTCATTTTGAAAAGATCAAGAAGGAAAATCATCAAAATAGGATTTGCCAGTCCAAATGGTCCATTTTCTAATTTTTGAGAGTTTTCTATATTCTTTGAAATTTTTCAAGACAATTTACCTATGATGGGTAAAATCGTCATTTTGAAAAGATCAGGAGGGAAGATCCTCAAAAATAGGATTGGCCAGTCAAAATGGCTCGTTTCCTAATTTTTGAGATTTTTTAATTTTTTTGGATGAATATGCATTAATTAATGACAATACGAATACGTCGTACGTACTTGACATGCAAATACGATATACATACATGAATATGCGAACACGACGTACGTATGTGACATGTGTACGTGACACACGAATACGACATACATATCACAAAACCAGTCAACAAAATACATGAGATCTTTACGCCACCAAGTAGGAGGCAAAGCCTACGATGATCTGGGGTTCGAATTGAAAAATACAGAAAATTGCAATACGAATATGTATGTGACATGACAAAGTACGCATGAGTTATAATATATGAAATACACATGAATCGCATTTTTTTGGTATTTTTGAATTAAATTAGACTGACGATGCAAAATATTCTGAATATAACGCAATATTAAAAGATTCGATATCAAAAGCAGTATATAAAGATAAACATTAAAAATTCTCTAAACCAAAAGAGGAATAGGCTAACAACTCCTGTGCAGTGTTACGACCTCCAATAGGTGGCTCGGCCTACCAATTCTGAGGTTCGATGATGTAGAAACAAAATGCATGAAATAGAGTACAAAAAGCAGTAAATAAAGAACCTCCAGCAAGTGGCTCGGCCCACCGATTTTGGGGTCCGATAGTATGGAAATTAAACTGCAAAAAATAGAATATAGAAAGCAATAAATAAAGAACCTTTAACAGGTGGCTCAACCTACCAATTATGGGGTTTGATAATGCGAAAATTAAAATACAAGAATGAGATACATGATATCTTTATACCACCAAGTAGGAGGCAGAGCCTACCATAATCTGGGGTTCAAATTTTTAGTAAGAAAAAAATGCAAAAAATACATACAAATACAAAGACGACATGTTTGGATTTGTCCTCTTCATAAATGGGACAGAGCCTCCTTCTAAAGCTCACCTCAATCGAGCGGACCGTATTACCCTGGACGTATGCGTAGCATTAGGGATGGCGACGGCTTGCGTCGGTGGTGCAGCTAAGGAAGGTCGAGAAGCCTATTCTTCAAAGCTGGAGGCAAGTCCAGAGGTGGAACTAATTCAACAATTTAATTTCCCATTTGGATTAACTGACAGCAATTGCAGAAGATCTAAACTACCAACGATGCTCCAGGGTCACGATGGTGGACAGCGAAGGAATACCGAGCAGGTTTTTGGCATGATGGCTCAGCAAAAGGGAATCTGGAACGTCGAGGAAATCTGCAAAATAAAGAATTCTCCAAACTGTGAAAAGTGGAAAAAAAAAATCCATAGGAAATTAGCACTGTGAGTGATTGCTAAGGGAGGTTGCAGCAAGTTGTTGTCAAAGTGCGGCCTTGTTGTCACAAACAGGAATTAGAAACAGTGCAAGGAAATTAGAGCAAAACGGGAGGCATCACAGCAAAATAGAGAAACCAAACGGCTTCGTTATTGGATCACTATCAAAGATCACGATCGCGTTGGAGTAGATATCGCTGACTGGAGCTTCACGTAGGCGACAGCAAGAAGGCAACAAGGAGTGTAAAGATACAAGCCTTCAATCAAGGGAGGTCAGTCGAGTCGTCTTCAAGTAGGTATCAGCATTACAAGATCGCTGCCAAAAGAAAGAGGTAATTGCCGTCGAATGAGTGAACTCGATGCAAGCTCCTCAGAACTCTGGAATCAGCGTCGTCATCGTGATGATTGCTCATGGTAGGTAAATGCTGGCCACTCTCATCAAGTCTAGGAATAAAAATTTCGTCATTAAGGCAGAACAGAACAAGAGTCAAGGATTCACAGTGAGTCACTGCAAAGTGGGATGATCGTCAACCATTGAGGGGAAGGAAGTAATAGGTGGTATCGACTGTATGAGCTCTCCTCAGATTTCTTGTCCTCGCTTGTATATCTCATCAAGTGTGTTCTGAAAATCCTCATTGTGAACGACCATCTCCCCCTCCCTCTCTCTCTTCTCTATTTTTTTTTTAATTATCCTGCTGCCCCCCGTTGAGCCGTCCCTTAGTGCTCTCTCTTGCCCACCTTTTCTATTGAGAATCATGGCCTTCACCCACCATAAAAGTTGTCCCCCCCTCCCACTCATCACGCTTTTTTCTTCTTTTAGTCTATCTGCTGATACCAACTCTTCAAGAATCTAACCGCTTACTCAAAATCACTAGACATGCCTATTGACAACTCACATTGCTCCTCATTGATTCCTAGTGCCTTGCAAACCTTTGTTCTATAGTTTGAAAGTGTCTGCCATGTTAAACAGCATGAAACCAAAATTAGCATGTAGAGGCAACAAGTTGAACCTGGAAATTCGCCAGAGTTGATGTATAGTCTGGCATCCCTATTGTCATTAAGCTAGAAAATTCCAAGTTGGGGCATCGCGATTTAACGTATTTCACAAGCTCCAAACAAATTGCAGGCTCCACACTAGATTTAGATACTTTTCCACTGGTGTTCACTTGGACTAAGACCTTTAATGGATTTCTTCTAAGGCTTGAAACGGCACGATCAAGATGGTTAGCAATTTTCTCTTTGTCCACGCCCTCAACCATCGCCAAATTTGGAACTGCAGAGAGAAGTGTTTTAGCTTTGTTGCTCTGCACATACCCCACGAAATGCCACTCAATGTCCTCGGGTAGCTGAGGAGCTTTCTCGACGAACTCTTGGACGTAATTTTCGCCAAAACAACAATGATCTGCGTCGTAGACGTCGCGAACCAGAGAGACGGGCTTGGTTTTCAAAACAGCCACGACGTGCACATTCTCGGCACGCGCGCCGGATCGCTCGGCCGCTTGACGACTCGAACCATGACGGAGCAGAGCGCTGCTACAACGAAGCTTTCCACGGCAAGAACAACCATGAAGCGCGATGGTTCTCGATGGTTGCTGCAACGGCTCGAGGATCGTCAATAGAGCCTTGGACACCCATGTATAAAGTTCTTAATCGAATCATCGCTCAACGCGATTTCCCTCAGATACAACACTTTAAGTGCCCTTTTGTAAAATTGAGTCATGCAAGATATAATTGGGCCAAGATGAAAATTTGGACACTCCTAAAAGTGAAAAATAAAAATAAAATGACTCAAATTGGATTTTTTAGGCCCAATTCGAGATTATGCTCATGAAGGAACACATGACCTCGAATTGTATATTTCAAATTTGCGATGGCCAACATGCAAAGGGATTTAAAAGAAAAATATTACTATTTTTTGTATTTTGTGGCCTCAAATGTTATTATTCCCGAATTTTCAAATATTTTTGTATTTTTCAAAAAAATATTAAAAAATGAAAAATATGAAAGATTTTTGTTCAAAATTAGTTCCTTAGACTTGGCCAAGGCTTCCAAAGTTGATTTTGTAATTTTATAAATTTTAATGGATTTTCTATTAATTTTTTAAAGAGAAAAGATGATTAAAATCAGGTGTCAATAACTACCCCTCTTTGAAAAGAAGCTCGGTAGAGGTTCATTTCAAAGACGAGATAACACTTGAATCCTAATCAACTCAACCTAAGAAAATAAAAAGAGTTGTGACATGTGATCTCTAATACCTCTCTGTGTAAGTTCTGATCCAAACCGGGCTTGAGGAGACTCTTATGAAGTGAGGGAGAGATAGAGAGAAGAGCTTACCTAGCACTTACCTGCCCATCGTATGGCTATTGCCTGACATGAATGCTTTGAAAAAGCACGCAAATATTCATTCTAAGGATATTTCGGGAGGTTAAGCTTTGACCGTATGGTAGGTCGATCCTATGGCAAAGTTCCTAATGAAAGAACTCTAGTGGCGATCTATCTTATTTAGAGGATTCGCCTGCATTTTGACCCGTATGGTGGGTCGTACCATGATGGAATTCCTAGTTAAATGATCCTAATGATTAAAATTGATTGAGATTTGACCCGTATGAGTAGGTCACCCCATAGCAGATTTCTGATGAAAGGATTCCACTGAGCGGTTTGCCCGATATCGGGTTCACCAAAGAAAATGCCTATAAGAAGGACTTTGTGCCTGTAGGAAGGACTTTGTGCTTGTAGGAAGGACTTTGTGCCTGTAGAAAGGACTTTTGAAGTGATTCACCCGATGTGGGATCTACTAAAAGAATGCCTGTAAGAAGGACTTTGTGCTTGTAGGAAGGACTTTGAAAACAGTTCACCCGATGTGAGATCTACCGAAGAAATACCTATATGAAGGACTTTGTGCCTGTAGCAAGGACTTTGTGCATGTCGGAAGGACTTTGGAGACAGTTCACTAATATGGATCTACCAAGGAATGCCTGTAAGAAGAACTTTATGCCTGTAGAAAGGACTTTATGCTTGTAGGAAGGACTTTGGATATGGATCATCCGATGATATGAGTCACCAAGAATTACTAAATTCACCTTTTTCGAGTAGACAGAAGAGGTATTGACTAAAAAAATGATTTTTTGGGTGCCATTCTAAGATCCGGGGAGACCAGAAATCCTGCAGAAGCTTAAACCCGAGTTTTCTTACCATTAGGGGTGCCATTTTGGGATCTGAGAGATCAGAAATCCTGCAGAAGCTCAAACCCGATTTAACTTACCATGAAGGGTACCATTATGATCTAGAGAGACTAGAATTCTACAGAAGCTCAAACCCGATTTAACTTTACCATGAAGGGTACCATTCTGGGATCTAGGGAGACTAGAAATCTTACAAAAGCTCAAACCCAATTTAGTTTACCATGAAGGGTGCCATTCTAGGATCTGGAGAGACCAGAAATCCTGCAGAAGCTCAAACTCGATTTAACTTACCATGAATGGTGCCATTTTGGGATCTGGGGAGACCAAAATCTTGCAGAAGCTCAACCCGATTTGATATACCATGAAAGGTGCCATTCTAGGATCTGGGGAGATCAGAAACCTACAGAAACTAAAATCCGAGTTATCTTACCATGAAGAGTGCTATTCTAGGATTAGGGAGACCAGAAATCGTGCAAAGCTTAAAGCTGGATTATATTCTCTTCTCGCTCGAAAATTTCTGTTTTCTAGACGAATCATGCCCCTACGATGATTATCAAGGAGTCCTGCAAAATCTTAAAAAATGCAACCGTGATGTAGGAGGTCATCCAAAACATCTTGCACATGGCACTGATGATCAAAATCCATTGGGGTAGATTTTGGATCAAGTGATATGAAATCGCCAAAGGGTTTGGTTAACCGTTAGTTGGAGTACTCTCATCAAAGAGGACTTTTGAGACGCAGGATGCATGTGTCAACCATGTTCAGATGAGCTCCTGCCCTCTTTTGAACATGCAAATTGGTGAAAAGGATGCTGAGCATTTTGCTCTGAAATTGGGAGGACAAATCACTTACCTGTGAAAGTATGGCAGGCGTTTACCTTACCGTGGTCATGTCACTGAGGAAACCAAGAAGATGTCGAAAATTGCCTTCATAATCCGAGAGGATCAGGACAATACGTCTCCGACTCTGGCTGTAGCTCCTTGAATCATTGCTAATTTCCTGTTGGAGAAATGGATTCACCTGAGGAAAGTTTTACCTATTCCCATTGGTGAATAATAAAGAGATGCGTGCTACCTAATTCACTCGTAAACACGTGGTGAGAAACAATAATCATCTGCTTCATGGTAAGTGTAACACATGTGCATAGATAAAGAAAACAGAATTCATGAATCTATCTGCATTGCCAATCTTCACTGGGGAATTCAAATGAGGGAGTATGGCTGATCTTTTAACAAATTTGGTCATATCGAATGAAAATTTCAGTCAAAAAGGAATTTCACTCACTATCATGAAAAGGCTTTTTGAAACTCAACCGCTGATGCGAGTCTGAGCATTCTCGCAATTAGTATGACCAGACCAATCTGAGAGGTCTTCGCAAGGACCAAAATGTAGGCTTGTTCAAAGGCTTATCAAAGGGGATTCATGAGAGTCATTTGGTTTTGAAATAGAAAGATATCATCAGTTACATCGAGTTTACAAGTCATGAACCCTGTAACATGAAATAAAATAATCTTGCTCACACTTCTCCGAACGACATTTGAAATCCTACATTAATTCAAGAGCCCTAAATCTGAAGAGGCTTTAGGTATGGGCTATAACATAAGTTCAGGTAGACTTGAAAATGAAGGGCCTATTCATAGCAAAAGGGTGGATCAGTGATCATCTATCTTTAATACTTTTTGTCGATGATTTTTACTTTTTGCAATTTTAGAAGTTCTTCTAAGGATTTGCCAATTTTTTTTTCTTTTGAGGAGCGCATCAATTTTGCCAAGGTTTTTCTCTCTCCTCTTTGATTTTTGATTTTTTCTTTCTTCTCTTGATCTTTAAGAGAAATCTTTTTGGACAATGGAGGTTTTGTCCCCTTCTAGAGAGAGAGAGAAGAGCCCCACTTGAGAGATGTTTCTCGTGCACTTTCCTCAAGATTTTTTCTTCTTGGAGTTCTCTTGCTCTGATTCGTTTAAATCTTTGTCATTCATTCATTTTTCTTGATGATTTTTATCTTTCATCATGGGATGATCACCAAATGGTTTTTTTTTTAAGAAATGAATCTTCCGCTCAAATGGGGTAAGCGATGGATTAAAGTGTACAGGGATATGGAAGAAATGCTCTTCATCATGTCTAAGGCACTTGAGTTAACACAAAATTCACATGTAATAAATGTACTTGAAGATTGATGCAAGTGAAAGTAAGAAACTTCTAACCATCTTGAGCCTCTTTTGGAAATTTGCCCCAATGTGGGGTTGCTCCTGACAGGGGTGGGAAATGAAATTCGCTCAAAAGGGTTAACCAAAGGGTAACCTATAGTATGTATGATAGAGGAAATGAATGCATCTCATCATTCTGGCGGTCATACTTTTCGCGAGAAACCCATTACCTTGTAAGCACAAAATTTTCCACTCAACTCACTAGGTTGATATGAAGGAAGTGTAAGTGTATAAAGCATACTTGTCATTGTCCTGACATTCCTTATTTAATATAATCATTTTCAAAGAATGGAACAGATTGCTTTGATAAAACTCTTCCCCATGAAGGTTAGCAATACAGACAAAATCATGCATGAAATTTTGCAACATGAAAGTATCTTTTAAGCATGCAAATGTAGCAATGACTTACATAGCTTCATAAAAGACTCTGCATACTCTTAAGAAATGAACTATGCAAGCATGTTCAGATTTGCCCAAAAACTCCTAGAAATGGAAGACTGTAGATTGCTCCTACACATGCAAATGGATTAGCAAGTTTGAGAGCTTAATCCTTGGATGAAAAGACTCGTTCCCGACTTTTGCCCCTGCACAAGGAAAAGCATGTGTGAATGAGTTGAATAAAGACTAAAACATTCCGGTTATTAATGACAACAATGATCACGGTCGGTCGGATGCCCCTCTTGGGCTCTTCATCTAAGCTCATTGGGCGATTACTTAGGGTCATTGAACTCAATCATTTCTTGGCTACTCGGGATTCATCCAATTTCATCTCATTTTTTTAAATGTAAACCTTCTGCAAAAAGGAAAGACGCACAGTTAGTCATAAAATAACAAAGGATAAATGAATCGATACCCGTTACCCTTCACTTTGAGCTTGCCACATGGTAGCTTTGCATTTCCTTTTACCAGCCGAACTACTTGATTTACTAAACTGAAGTCGAGCAAGAGGACAATACGCTTAAGAGGCGAGTTCTTGTCTCTTCCGATACTTTGGCCCATGTCATCTCCCATGCCATTAGGCTCGCGGGAGGTGATAGGCCGTCCCATGGGTCCTTCCCTTAATTTAAGGGCTAATGTTTGATGACATAATCTTGTTGAGGCAACATAGAATAAACCCATTCTACGGACGCCCTCGATGGCGAGTAACGACTTCTATCAAGGATAGGATAGATCAACTCCCAGAATTGGAATAATATAAGGGTGAATTAAAACGATCAAAGTTACCCTTCTTGAGCTCGCTTAGGCCTTTTCACGTAATTTCCTTATTCGAGGCTATCGATCAGTGGCAATATTCATAATTATTTGCCCCAAGATTTTTTTGTTCAATAAGGAAGATTCGCATTTGGGTATGACCTATGCTCTCAAGCCAGTTTACAAATTCTTGAAAATAGAGAGATTCAATTAGAACGGGAGTAATTGAGGGTAAATCGAAACGTACGAGTTACCCTTTTTGAGTTTTTTTGCGCAATTCACAATTAATTT
>JAGVVM010004394.1:0-25988 GCA_019149425.1 Psidium friedrichsthalianum
TTTTTCTTCACGGTGACCTTTCAGAGGAGGTTTATATGTGCCTTCCTCCTGGTTTTGAGGCGTCAGGACCAAACCAAGTATGTTGGCTGCGCAAATCGTTATATGATCTCCAGCAGGCACCACGGTGTTGGTTGCGAAATTGCTCACTGCCCTCACCAAGTATGGTTTTCTTCAATCACCATATGATCATTCTCTTTTTACTTATCACAAGGGGTCTATGCACTTGACCGTTTTGGTTTATGTTGATGATTTGGTTCTTGGAGGAAATGATTCTACCGCCATTCAGGTTTTCAAAAACTACTTGAGCAAGTGTTTTCACATGAAAGATCTTGGCGACCTCAAATTTTTCCTTGGCATTGAGGTCGCGCGTAATCCTTCCGATATTTGTCTCACTCAGCGCAAGTATGCCCTCGATATTATCTCTGAAGCTGGCTTATTGGGAGCAAAGCCGGCCTTCCATCTTTTATCTGTTTCACAGGGCTCTTCCTTCTACAGTGGTTGGATGAATTTGATGGCGATCATGGTGGATTTTTAGAGAGAAAATAAGTGAGGGAGTGTGGTTGTTTTCTGGTTGGATAGAGAGAGAGGGATTGAAGGGATTTTATAGAGAGAGAGTGGAAGGAGCGAAGACTTGGGAAGGGATTTCGGCGTTGAGGAAGATGATGATGGAGAAGGACGATGTGAGGACGCAAGTCTGGAAAATGATTTTCTTTTTCCAGAAATGAAAATCATTTTCCTCAATTTTAAAAAGATATTTTCTGTTGATCATAAAATATTTTCTTTTATCACTCATTTTCCACGCTCCAAACACAGAAAAATGAGGAAAAGGTTTTCTCGGAAGATGAGGACAAGTCTATTTTGTTGAGAGAGCAGTAGAAGTCAAATACCTTCATCAAGGGAAATTGTCAAGATGGAGTTCAAGTTCGAGCCCATCAACGTATCCAATTGAACCTACTTTCACTCAAAAATTTAAGCCAGAAATTATTAACTACTCAACTCCACATCATCTCTCTGATGTGCGTTGACACCAAAATTTTAATTTTCCTTTTTTAGTCATTTCTTGCATAAAAAAATCAGGAATTAAACTTTAGTTCCTCCAAAAATTATTAATTCATTTTTTATATTTAATTTAGCATACATCACATTTGCATTAAATTGGACTGGCGGCAAGAAATTGAAGCAAATTTTGACGAACGGTGGACCAGAGCATAGCAGAAAATTCGACCAAAGCATGAGGAAGGACTTTGTTTATTTCCATCAGAAGCGGACAATGAGTATGACAAGTCTCAATATCGGCCGGGCTCCACCCTCTATTTTGAGCTAAATGGCGTCTATTCCCAAAGTGAGGGATCTAGTGGTCACACACCCAATTCTAGTTCCAGAGTTGTACATATTCCAGATCTTCATTTGAGAAAGCATGATGATCTTGTCCTTAAGAAACAATGCATTCAGCGGTACGATGTACCTCCCGATCTCCGATTTGCATTTGCTTACTAGAGTCGGATATGCTCATGCCTTTCGCTCTTCCAGAACATGCACGATATATAATAGAATTTGCCTTCTAGCTTTCATTGTGTTAGTTCAATCTAACGATGCACCCGACGAGCTTGGATCATTCTTTACTAATGAGCCAGAGTATACAAACGAGCTTTTTAGGATTGCGCGTTCTGAAGAATATATTCCTTGAACTATTAGAACGCTTACAATGCTTGCTTTGGGAGCTCAGTTAGCTGTATATATATCTTCTCATGAACGTGCTCGGATTTTGAGTGGATCAAGTCTTAGTTTTACAGCCACCCACAGTACAGTTCTCCTTAATGTGCTCCAGAAGGCTGTTTTATCTCAAATAGCTCAGTGATCCATCATTTCTTGCCACTCTCGACATAGTTTCATCGTCAGCTCAAGGTAATAATATCAGAGGCTGGGGATGCTTCCAACATTCCTACTACTTTTGGAAGATTCAGATCCTAGCCATATGCATCTTGTTTGCTCAGCTGTGAAGACTATTCAAAAGCACATGGACTATATGAGTTCAGCGGTACCTCATTTCAGGAAAACAAAGTGGGACTGCTGCAATGGATATGGATGCTGAGTACAAGGAAAATGACGGAGCTTGCCATTTTCCTTCCCTTACTAGTCTAATCTGAAGTTTGTTTCACAGGCAAATCGTGACTTGAAAGTTATACATTGCCATCTCTTCACGACTCCTGACTTCTCAACGTGCTTGAATTTGAAGATACTGGTTTTTTATCGACTCAGCTCTATCCATACGTTGTAGCACCTAAAGCGCTTGGAAAGTTTTTGCAGACTGAGTTTAGCCGTCGAAGTCATCCATGAACCCCCATTTTTGACCTGTTCGATGTGCCTTCTGCAATATGCGGTCTTGGGTACTTGTCGAGTCTAAAGCTAGTTGGCAAGGGTATAGAAGAGCTTCATCCATCTTTTGGAGAGATGGCGAGCTTGACATGCTTGTCTTTAATGGATTGTTATCGGCTTAGGAAGCTTCCAGACTTCATTGGAAAATTGAGATCGTTGCTTGTATTGAATTTGTTCAACACAGGAATCAGAAAATTCCCTAATTCTATTGCATATCTCATAAGGTTAGGGAAAATGAACCTGGGACATACTCGGATAACGAGACCTACCAACTCCATTGGAGGACATGAATCATTGGTTGACTTAGACTTGTAGTGTTCAAGGATTACAAAGTTGCCGCTTATATTGAATATCTTAAATGACTAAGGTGCTTATTTATGACTTTCGGTAAGATAAGAGAGTTACCTCATTCTATTGGAGATCTCAAAATGGTGGAGGAAATGAACTAGCAATCCGCTAAGATTAGAGAGCTACGAATTCCATTGGAGGACTAGAGTCATTCCTTCGGTTAGACTTGAATCGTACAAAGATTACAGAACTATCTACTTTTGTTGGATATCTTAAAAGATTGAAGTGCTTAAATATTTATTAGAGCAAGATAACAGAGCTACCAAAGGCCATAAGGATGTTGGAAAATCTTGAAATGTAGACATATCATAGTTGTAGAAATATATATGTCATATGGCCTCCTCGACTTCGGACCTTTCAATAGCTAGTGATGATCCTCAACTTCTCATATGGCCTCCTCAGCTTTTGGTGGTTTCCATTCTTTGTGATGATCCTTGATCTCTCACAAGGCTTCCTTTGTCTGGGTTAATACTCTCTAGATGGTCGATGAGAGCGATCAAGTTTGAATAGCTAGAGAATTTCCATTGTTTAAAGGTGTGAGATTATGAATCGCTGCTGTTATTGGGTCTGTCAAGTTTAGGGAAGCTCCAAAGAGCTAGAAATATGTCGGTGCTCACAACTAATCAAGATTCAAGATTCAGGAGAAATGGAATTGCTAGAGGAATTATTTATTGAGACATGCAACTCAATAGAAAGGTTACCTGATCTATCAAAGCTACATAAATTACCGAGGTTGTGGGTAAGTAACTATGAACCACCAAGGGTTTGCCTGATTTGCCAAACTCACCAGAGAATTTATCAATTGGAAATTGGAGCTCCATAGGAAAGCGACATGATCTTTCAAAACTAGGTAAGCTTTTTTTTTTTTTTAGTAAAAAAACTAGGTAAGTTGAAATTGCACCTCTCTCATTGTGAATCACTGTAAGTTTGCCTGATCTACAAAATACATGCCATCTCGATGTTCATGCATGCCCACCCGCGATTCAAGTAGGTGACTTATGCTTTGTTGACGCCTGGTGCTCTTTCTTAATTTCATACATACTTTCCCTTATTTTCTTCACTTATTTTCTTCTTTTTCCCTTGCCATTTTTCTATTTCATTGTCTCCTTCCAAACAATCAGCCAACCTTTTTTTTTAGTTCTTCCTGTTCACTCTAAAGATGCATATCCCCATTATTCACATTGCAAAATCACTCAATCTAATCTAATCTAGTTTAATTAAATATGTGTGAGGTAGTGCGTAGAGCTGTGCGAGAAGTTGACATTGACACTTTCTCCATCCGACACATGGCAAACTCTATTCTATGTTTTTCTTTTCTTTTCTTAGGCTGACTTAATTATGAGCAACAAATGAAGAAATGCCATTGTTTCTTTTAAAGAAAATCTCACCAAGCTTCACGGTAATAGCATTAAATGAGTATACAAAACTTGACTCCACGAGGTGACAAAATTAGAGAAAAACCGTAACAAAGGCTAGCTGCCCACAAAATATAACTAAGTTATATATCATTAGCCAAATCAATAGTAAGAGCAAATTGAACTAAAGCAGACGACTTTCATAACCACTATAGCGTGGGCATAACAAACTCCGCGTTGAAGTTAAAGAGGTTAAATTCAAATTCTAGCAATATTGTATTAAGATAAAAATCCACGGTATAAAGAGAGGGATAAAGGTACAAATAGATCCTGAACTTTTGTGAAATGTTCAAGTGGGTCTCCAATTTTTTTTTTTGGCCAATTCAGCGCTTGAACTGGATACTATTTTGCACATATTGGTCCTTTCGTTAAAAAAAAACTGCTGACATGGCCGTTAAATCAGCATGGAAATGCCACTGTGGCATCCTAGTCGACAACATGGGGGGGTTAAATATCAACATCTGCAGGTAATTTTCACAGCTGAGATGATATGCAATGTTGGATATGTGGAACTAGATATTGAATCAGGTGGTATATAGTAGACAAACCAAGACGGAAATAAGGAATAAGCAAAAAACGAGAAAGGAAAGGAAAAAAAAAGGAAAGAATGAAAAGAAAAAAATCAACAAAAAATCAAAAAAATTATTTTAAAACTATTAAAAATATTTACGTTAACATTAGCAGTGCCATATAGGACGACTAATATCCACATGAGTGATTTTTGTGGATTCAATTGGTACTAATATGAAAAAATTTAGGACTAATTTGATTTGATTGAGAAGTTTAGGACTGAATTAATACCAATGTAATAGATTGAGGAATGTTTTGGTACTTTTCTCCAATAGTTGCAGTTGTAAATACATGTCCATTAGTCATCAATTATGTTCATTTCTTCATATAAAGAGAAATGTTTCTCAATAGAAAAGGCAATTCTCAGTACTTGTATGCATGATTTTCTACTTGCAAGCTAGTGATTGTTGTTACTTTACCTCTTTGGTTCTCAATATTTCAGAGGTAAAATCACTTTCATAGCAATTCCAAATTGGAAGAATAATGATAGGACTCTCAAGTTCTGGAGAAATTTATGATAAAAACCAAAGGCGAAGATCATGTTGGGTTCTTCTATGCTAGTAAATGGAAAAAAAGTGATGAGAAATTTAGTCATAGCTTTTACATTTTACCAATTCAATCCATTCAACTAATTTAGGCGAGAAATCACTGACGTGGATACCAATCGACCTACGTGAGATAGCTGGTGCTGACGTGAATATTTTTTAATAATTTTTTTTTGGTTTTCCCTTTTTTTTAGCACAATTGGACTTCAACTGGGAAATTTTCAATCCCCACATATGCTGTTGTTTCTTTTCATCAGCTAGTGATATAACCGAAGGATAGGTCCACTTAAGTGTTAGAATCATTAAATATAGCTTCAAATTGGAAAATCATTTCCATACTAGTTGATTGAATTTATTATCTCAGTCAGCTAAAACTAGATCTTAAATAGATTTGGTCAACTCGGCTATATTTTAAATATGATCCTGTAGACCTTATCTCAGGAATGAACAAAATCTATGCCACAGAAATATATTGTCATTTTTCTTAGAAAATCATTTCTTAGAAAATATTTTCTAAAAATATTAAATTTTTCACGAAAAACCTTTATTTGATGATGACCTGAAGAGTGATCTAGTGCACTGGTTTTTTCGAAGTTTTGATCTTGAAGACCTATCTTTAGTTTCTTTTTTTTTTTTTATAGACAATAAGATCTCTCTATACTTTTTTTTTCTTTTTGTTTAGTTAAGAATGTTATGAAATTTGCCTGATAAGATCGTATTTTATCGAGAAGATTTTTTGGCGATAGAATTAGTCAAGTTTGAATGTCCACTCAAAAAACTATAGTTATTTTCGCGTAGGACCAGAAACTATTTTGCATCAAACTCTAAGCCTAGGTTACATAGAGCATAGACTGCTCCATTTACGTAGAACAAAGCGTAATAAGACTGTCATAACAATATATCAAATAAATAATGTTTCATATTGGGCATCAATATATTCCAATATCACATTTTTACAGACTCCTTATTCCATTTCATTCAAACACGAGAAAAGAGAGAGGGAGAAAGAGAGGGGGGGGGGGGGGGGGGGGGGAGGAGGCTCTCAGGAAAAGTGTATCTCCTTCCAAGCGTGATATTTAGGGTCAAGTGTGATAAAGACCCTATTGATCAAATGTTAATTAGGGTCGAGTGTGATATTTTCTGAACATGAATTCAAGTGGGACGCTGATGCCAAGGATGGATTGCTAGGGAATGTACAAGCGTGTTACAAAACTATTCTTGATATGTATGATGAAATTGGAGTTATGGTGTGACATCCCGAATTTTGGTTGTCTTAATATAAATAATATTAGATTTTCGAGGATTGAGAAACAAAATTTGGAAGTCGCCTTGAAAGGCGTGAATTGACAGTTTGGCTTCAAAGTGTCTAAAGGAAGGGCAAAATTAGAAATTTCCATCTCGCCCCCGTCTTGTGCTAGAATCCATGGCTAGAGAGTGTTAGTAATTTTAGTGAGGCTAGAAAATTTGTTCGGTGATATTCCAAGTTATTTTCCGATCGCAATTGAGCCAAATCAGCACCGATTGAGCCCTTACGAGTCCTGAAATTTCACGAATTTCTGAGAAATATCTTGTTGGTCATATTTTTGACTATTTTGACCAGCTTTGACCGAAATTATTGATGCCCAAGCTCTATCAGTCCAAAAATTCATTGATAGCTCAAAAATTAGTCAATTTGTTCAGCTTTAAGTCGCTTTCGATAAATAGTAATTTCAAGTATTAACCTTAGAGATAATATCTACTCTCTCTCTTCTCTTTTTTTCTCTCTCTCTCTAAAATTTTCGGATTTTCTCTCTCTCTCTCTCTCTCTCTCTCTGCTGGTTCCAGTTTTCTGCCGACAACTTCAATCGACCGCCGACGGAAATTCGACCGTTGGAATTTCATGATTTTTGGATATGTTGTACTCCTATCCGAGGTGAGTTCACAGAATTTTGAATCACTTTGATCCAAGGTCGGTTGACCTTCCAAATATGCTTTTCCGTTTCAGTCGACGAACTAGTCTTTTATTACCCGAATTTGATATAGGGCTCATGTTGATATATGTTGACCCCAGCTACCCCTAGAACTTATTTTCATGTGAAAATATTGATTTTCAGCTCATGAACCATCCCGTTCAGCCCTTGATCAGCCCCGGTTTGGACGAAATCCACTGGAATCCGTCGTCCCTTTTCGGTCGCCGCCGTGCGCCGCCGTTTCCACCGCTTTCTCAGCTCTGTTTCAATCTCGATTAGGTAAGTTAAACCTCTATTTCTCTATTAGAATATTATACATGCCGTGGATTAGCTCTAGGGTCCGATTCGAGGTAAATCGATTTAAGAAAAATTGTCGGAATTGGCGTATTGAGCAAATTGATTCTGTGGCGTGGTTGTAGTATATTATTTGGGCTTGGTATATTGTTGTCTTGGCTAGATATAGGCTGTTTGTGGTGATTGGAGTAGGTCCCGCGAGGTTCCGGTATCGAAAAATGAATTTTTGGGAGATTTAGTGAAAAAACGGGCCAAATAGTGTTTTCAAATCACTGTTCACGAATCTTAAACACTGTTCACGTGCTGCCCAATTTAATTTTGATTTGAAAATGATGAGTTTTGTGGGTCCTGTGTGGATCGAGTACCGAAAAATGGGTTTATGAAGCATTTTATGCAAAATAGGGCCCGAGCAATATTTTATATTACTATTTCAAATATTTGGGGCCGTATTTGTGTTCAAAATAATATTTGAGGATGGATTGGATGTGTTTGATTTAAATGCCTGATTATTTATATCAAGCCATTGATTGGTTGTTACTTGAAATCTTGATATTGTGGTCTCGAATTGGACTTGATTTTATATTTTTTGGCCCTGAGGTTTTGAATACTTGAGTTGAGACCTGAGAGTGGGGTCTGAGGGTATTTAGTATTCTGAGAAGGGATTTAGAGATTAGCTTGCTGAGATTTGTTCTCATAGGTGATTGCCTATGCCTGATTATTTATATCGAGCCATTGATTGGTGTTATTTGAAATCTTGAGATTGTGATCCCGAATTGGACCTGATTTGATATTTTTTGGCCTTGCGGTTTTGAATACTTGAGTTGAGACCTGAGAGTGAGGTTTGAGAGTGTTTAGGATTCTGAGAAGGGATTTAGAGGTTTGCTTGCTGAGATTTGTTCTCATAGGTGATTGCTCTTATTTTTTAGACCCTAAAACATAAACATAGCGGGGATACCACAAGATTTGATATCTAGGTGGCGGAGTACCCAGTTGGCAAGAACAATTGATGGTAAATCGGTAGTTTTTAATGGATGTGGTCTCCCTGGGTTGTTTGTTGTTATTAATATTTGTAACGCTGATATTCAAGTGTAATATGGAGCTAAGATTATGTAATATGTGAGGTGTTGTGGTTGCGCTAGTCCTTACTCATTTGTTGTCAGGGGTAAGGTATCGCTTCCGCTAGCGTTTAATTTGGATATTAAGGTTTCTAGGTCGGCGACAGTCTTGGGATGTCGCATGTATCGACCGTCATTATGTAGATGTCGCGCGCTCATGGAGGTTTGGGGCGTGACATATGGACAATGGCCGGATGGCCTAGCCCTTCGTTAATGTCCTTCCAAGCGTCGGCCACCTGTTTATAGAGTTCCTCCTTAGCCTCTTCCTCGGTAACTCCATATTGTTTCACGAAACACTCTACAAAAGTGGACCCATGACCTCTCTCTTGCTCAACTATTAACAAAAATCTCATGGAAATTATTTTGTTCCTCTTTTTGATAAGATCTATTAGACAAAATTTATATAAGTTAATTCAATTCACTAGTGTAGCTTTTATATACCTTGAGTTCGGCGATGTGATCCATGAGCCTACCAATGACTTTCACAGCATTTACCATCTTGGGGTCGCTGTATAACACCCAGTCAAAAACATCTTTGGCTACAATATCACCTGTGACATCTTGAAATTCGATCCACTTTCGGAATTTGTAATAGAATGGATATATTTCATTGATGCACTATAGTTAAATCTCACTCGAAACTGATCGTTTCGAGATGACTAACCAAAGGGGAATGGCTAGCTAGGAATTTAAGTATGTAGACCTAATTGCAGGTCGATACGCGTAGCTCCTAAAAGCCACTCGTTAATCTAAGTATTTACTAGAGTCGCTATCATATGATTATGGCCACAAATTAGATTCCAAGATTGGATAATCGAGTTTTCATGAATATCGCAATTAAAATTTGGACATTGTCTCGAAAGGCATGAATTGGCAGCTTGACATTGGAATGCCTAGAGAAAAGGGCAAAATTGAAAATTGCCATCTTGCTCTCGTCTTGTGCTAGAATCCTTGGCTAGAGAGTGTTAGTAATTTTAGTGAGGCTAAAAAATTTGTTCTGTGGCATTTCGAGTTATTTTTCGATCGCGGTTGAGCTAAATCAACATAAATTGAGCCCCTACCGATCCTAAAAATTGACGAATTTCGAGAAATGTCTCGTCAATCATCTTTTTGACCAATTTGACTAGTTTGACCAAAATTATTGAGGCCCATTCCCCTATCAGTCCGAAAATTTACTGATAGTCCAGAAATCAGTCCATTCGTTCAGCTTCATGTCGCTTTCGGTGAATAGTCACTAGCAATAATTATCGTGAATATATTTATTGATCAAACCACTCTCTCTCCTCCATAATTATAACCAAATATTCTCTCCTCTCTCTCTCTCTCTCTAAATTTTCGAATCTCTCTCTCTACAGCTCCAATTTCTGCCGTCAACTTCAACTGGCCATCTATGGAAATCCGACCATTGGATTGTCGTGATTTTTAGATATGTCGTAGTCCTATTTGAGAACTTTCAATCACTTCGATCCGAGGTTGTTTGACCTTTCAAATCTGCTTCGCCGTTTTAGTCGACGAACTAGTTTTCTGTTACCCGAATTTGACATATAGCCCACGTTGATATTTGATAACCCTAACAACCTCTAGAGCTCATTTTCTTGTGAAAATATTGATTTCTAGCTCATGAACCACCCTGTTCAACCCTTGAACAGCCTTGATTTCCTTGGGTTTTCTTAGATTCCATGCTATCGTCATGCTCCGCCGATCGCCGCCGAGCCATTCGTCATTTCGTCACTCGTCCAGCTTTGAATCAGCTCATCAAGATAAGCTGACCTCCTGAACCTCGAGTAGGATGTTAAATGGTTCTTGGATAGACTTTGGGGTGCGATCCGAGGTAGATCGACATAGAAAAATTGACTGATTTGACGATTTTTGTGAAAATCAATTCTGTAGCGAGGCTGTGGTATATTATTTGCACTGGGTATGTTGCTGTCTTAGCTGGATATAAGCTGTTGGTGGTGGTTGATGTGGGTCCCGTGAAGTTCGAGTAGCGAAAAATGGATTTTTGGGATATTTAGAGCAAAAATGGGCCAAATACTATTTTGAAATTACTGTTCATGACACCTTAAATACTGTTCATGAGCCTAGAATACTGTTCATATGCTGTCCATTTGTATTTCGGGTCAATTATTGAGATATCGTGGGCTTGAAATGCATATTTTAGTGCAAAAAAAAGGGCACGGACCTGATGCGTTTAATGCGGGTCGAGTTGGCTAGATAGCCGAAACTGGAATTTGAGGATGGAATGTGCACGCATTTGTATTGTTGATCTCTATGTAGATATAAATTATTGGCATGCCTCATTATTTCGATGATGAGCCATTTCTTGTTTGCCCTTGTTTCTGTTTCCGTGACCTGAGCGTCTAAGAGAGCATATTAGAGCTGGATCTTAGGGTATGTAATATCCTGAGTGAAATTAGAGGTGAGCTTATTGAGATGTGTTCTCGCAGTGATTTCTCCCACCTTTCAGACCCTAGGACATAAGCATAGCAGGGATACCACAAGATTTGATATCTAGGTGGCGAAGTACCCAGTTGGCAAAGACAATTGATGGTGAATCGGTGATTGCTGATGAATGTGGTCGCCCTGGGTTGTTTATTGTTGTTAATCTTTGTAAAGCTGACATTCATGTTTAATATAGAGCTAAGATTATATATATATATATATGAGGTGTTATGGTTGCGCTAGTCCTTGCTCATTCGTTGTCAGGGGTAATGTATCACTTTCGCTAGCATTTAATTTGGATATTAAGGTTTCTAGGTCAGCAACAGTCCTGAGATGTCGCATGTATCAACTGTCGTTGTGTAGATATCGTGCGCTCGTAGAGGTTCAGGGCGTAATATCACCCATTCCCAGAAACGACGTCATCGGTTGCACTTCGAGAGCTGAGGTTGCTAATGCAATAGGCATGTACTCCTCCATTATCGGTATGTGATTTTTGTGGAACTATTTGGCCTTGGCGAAGTATGCTCTCACTTGGTTTTTCATCTAAGGATTCATCCTCAAACATAAAGCTACCGTCAATATTCAAACGTCAATGTGTCTGGTGGACTTAAATATATGATGGTCTCTCGTTTTTATACAGAAACCTGATATTTTGTCGCTGGTGAATGAAGTAAAAATTGCATTTGATTTATATAACCTCGAATGGTCTACCGCTTCTTTTGCATAGAAGAGCCGATATGATCATCCATTTCTGGTCACCTTGAAGCCAATTTCATCATACAGATCAAGAACAATTTTGTAACACGCTTGCATGTACTCTAGCAATCCATCTTTGGCATCAACATCCCACCGGAATTCAAGTTCAAAAAATATCACAATCGACCCTAATTAACAGTTGATTGAATTAGAATAAGCAATTTTAGTATTGGCAAATTGAGAAAAGCATCCGAGTGCAACTTGTACCTTTCAATTGCTTTTGTGAAGAGTTCGAGTTCTTCCAATGTGCCATAGACATTGTAGATGTTGTTGAGAATGGAAACCATGGTAGCCACTTTGGTTAGTTTTACCCTAGCGATTTCATACTCTGGCTCCAAATAGACTCCAGATATCTAGAGATTCATCTTCGCAAGCCTATCTCTAGCAAATGGTAACTTCATTTTTACATCTAAATCCTTCCACCACCTATAGTATACGGACAAATCCTATTTAAGGAACACATCATTGATAGAATTATAGAAAGTCATTTAGACCGATAAGCCAAAGAGATTAACACATCTATCTATGACAATTTGGTGTTCTTAGAACATCTAGCTACTTCAGACATGCCATCATGATGCTAACCTAGTAAGGTTACTGAGTTCCTTCTGGTGTTGCTCTTGCAACAAGTTGAACTCGAGTTTAGTAAAGAGAGCAAGACTTCATTATGCGAAAGATCCTCTTGGTAGAGTGGAATGTAACGCCTTGCCTATAGCCTTGGCATTCCCTTGTGGATTGGCTACTTTAAGGCGTGACTCACTTGTCTTTTGAGAATGGGGCTTGCTTTCCTTTATCAATTGATTTAAGGTTCAAATAGACTTAGTAGTCCCTACATGTCGGTGATGAGTGATTCGCTAAAATTCCCTTTGTTGTCCTTGAACTTGTTAAAGATTTCTGAAAGGCCAAACAAAAAGTGGGAAGCAATTAGAAGAAAGGACCATTCACCTTTCATAGCAAGAAAAGTTGAAGAACTCTAGAGATAAGAATCATCAAAATTATTTTTAAAAAAAGTCCTAAACTTATTGCAATTGTGCCAATTTAGTTCTAAATAATTTTTTTTAGCAATTGAGTCATAAACCTTTTGCATTTTTGTCAATTCAGTCCATTCAAATAACTTTGACTAGAAATTGCTGATGTCAATACCAGATATTCGTTGGTGCTGATGTGGATAATTTTTTTGCAATACTTTAAAATATTTTTGAATTTTTTTATTTCTTTTTTCCCTTTATTTCTTTTTGTTTTGTCTTTCTTTCCATGCCTTCCTTTTGTAGTTGGTCATTGGACCTCGGCGATTGGTCAAGGCAAGAGCCGGCGAGGTCGACCTCGCAAGCCACTAGTGAGGCTTGGCTTCGCTTAGTTATGGAGAGGCTTGACCTTGCTAGATTTGAGGTGAGGTGGCTAGCGAGGTCGACGTTACCAGCCCTCGCCATTAGTCGGTTGTCGGCCTAATGACCGGCTAGAGGAAGAAGGTAGGGAATGGAAAAAAAAGAGAGAGAAAAAAGTGGAAAAAAACCAAATAAAAAATAAAAAAATTCAAAATAATATTTAAAAATTATTAAAAATTATCCATGTTAGCACCAGTGAACGGTTGGCAAATAATCAGCATTCACGTCAGCAATTTCCAACCAAAGTTAGTTGGATGGATTGAATTAGCATAAATGCAAAATATTTATGACTCAATTAAAAATATAGGTCTAAATTGACATAATTACAATACATTTTTGACTTTTATGGTAATTTTTCTTGTGAGAACCATATATAGATAAGTAAACTAATTAATAAATCAAAACTAGAGTGAACTAAACATGTTAGTCACACTTTTTGTTTAATCTAATCAATCAAATGGACTATCAAATGGTCTTTCTGCAATACAATTTGGCCAACTAATCGATCATTGGGAATTAGAACATTACATACCACTTGAAATTATGTAACCTTGTTGTCATAACAATCGAAAGAGAAGAACAACCTTGTGTAAGTTGTCGTCATTGCCGTAGTTTAATTCAAAATAGCTTCCGTGGATTTGTTCCAACAGTTGATCAATCTCAATGTCAAAATGTTAGGCAATTCCTAAGCATTGGATTTGGTCAATCAAGTTCAACTTCTGTGAAGGTGTCCACAACTTAAAAAAACCAGAGGCTAATGGATTATTAAGTTAATTGACTAGCATAATTCGGACCCTCCCAAGTCCTACCGAATTGCAACTTAGGTTCTTTTCATGCAAAGTTTATTTAATTCGGAGCCACACTAATTATTTACACTAGGTTGATTAGAAATTTAAATAAAGTACTCAGGAGAAAATACTTTATTCCACGAATTAGAGAAATGAGTCAGAGACTTGATTACATTAGTTTGAAGAAATTAATGCCATTTTGGTACCAAATTTCATGAAAAAATCCTTTTCCATTAATGATTGTGAATTGAATGACTTTTCCTTTGAAAATGACATGAATGACCATATATATGCAAATTTTTTTTTTTTTATTTTCGGATTAAATGACGACTATTATGAAAACATGCCTTAAAATGAGTTATCGCCAATTTAATCTAAGAAAATGATTTCTCAAAATCTCAACTCATATTAGACGATATTTGTTAGATAAAAATGGACTTTTGGTATGATTAACTATGAAAAATGAGAGTTATTTTTTGGGTTTTTTATTTGATGAAACAAAAAATGAAAAGCAAAGATTGAACGAAAATAAACAAAAATGCCCATACTATACCTTGAATTTCAAATTTCTAATAAATTGACTCATTCCCAAAGATCTGGGATAGAGAAGAATTTATTCGCTACGTCCTTGGAGTTTCGAGCCAGTATGCGGATAATTGTATAGAATGACATCATCCCTTGTTACCAAAGGGAAAACATGAAATTCTATACTAAATTGTCATCCCATTCCACAAGATTATGGCTAAGGTATGAAATTTATTTTTTGAATGGTCTAGGCACAAAGGGAGCATATATTATGAGCACGTTTGTTTATTTATGTGCAAACTAGATAAACAGCAATGACTAAACAAACATGACCAAATATAAATAATGATGGACCGTCATGTTTAAATGTTTGAAAATTGATAGGGGTGATCGAAATTGTGAGAGTGGGGACCACCTTTCCTCATCCAAAGCTCAATTTTAATTGAGAAAATTATCTTTAGGAGTTCGAAAAAAATTAATTTCAGGTAATTCTCAAAGAAATTCAGATAATTATCCAATCGAATCTCAATCTCATCCATAAGTCAAATAAGCTCAGAAATTCATAAGAGATAAGAAGCTAACCATGAAATAAACATCCCACCCAACTCGCATGCTAGAGATAAACATTCAAAGCAATAGATGATACATGACAAGTCTGATATTATCCACTTCAAGAATTCACAAAGATTAGATAAAATTTAGCTTAATAAATCTCATCCACAATATAGAGATACATCAGAAAGGGAAACTCAACCACTCATGAGATAAAATTCAAAGCAAGGCTCATCATAGACATATCAAATTTAGCTTAGGTGATGCATGTGCCAAAAATCAATCTTTAGTTCACAAAAATTCCTTTTCTCTTTCAACTAACCCATTTTAATCTTAAAAAAATACCAAACAAGTCTTAACTTTGAGAAAAGAATTTTTTTCAATCAAATTACATCAATTCTCAAGAATATTTGATCGATTTCATGATCAAATTGACTTAATCTGAAAAATCAGAATTTCTTAGCGAAGGGACTCAATTTTCAGTTCTTAGCACAACTTAGGAAAATGATAGAATTTTCACTTAATTGAAAATCAAATATGCTCATCAAAATGATAGAACATACATGCATGTTTTCCAAGTAAAATAAGCACAAATTGCAATAAAAAGGTTAAGAAAGTTTACCTTTTTCCAAGCCAAAAATTCTGCACAGGCGCACTCAATGAAAACCTCCCCAAAATAGTCCCTTTTGAGCCGATTTGTCACCGATTCGGGGCCTTGATGAGACACACCTTGTACAAATTACCGAAAATTCGGCATTAAACAACAAGGAATTTTGCAAAGAGGGCAAGTTAATAGCCCCTGAACAGCCTACAAAAATCTACACAGAATGGTTAATAAAAATGGACTGGATGACCATTGTTTGGCGCCAAACAGCAGTACAAAAGGTGCAGATCACTAACAAATCAGGCCTCCCCAAATCAGCAAGAAATCTGGTCCGAACAGTGCCTCGAACTTGCCCGAATAGCAGGTATTTTCGTGGATAAAACAACTGAAATTTGTCCTATGAACCACCCTAAAACAGAGTTCAAACAGCGAGCAAAAATCCAAACGAACCAGCCTCGAACAGTGGAGATCAGTGGATTGTGGTGATGTGAGGTGTGGCATTGGAAGGGATTGGTTGCAACGTCTTTAAAATCTGCCGAACCAGGACGAATTTTCGTTTGTCCTCTTGATCTTGCAATAGCAAAGATTACTGACCTTTGAGACTTTTTTTTTTTAAACTGAATTGATTAGACTTCATCTGAATTGTAGACTTTGACCAGCTAGGCTCCACGATCAGATCTTTTCCTTGTCCATCCTTTAGTGCTCTATCGTGTCAAGTGGAGATCCATCTGGTCGTGCGAGGACTTCAAGGTCAAACGTGATCAATGATGTTGGACTACTTCATGGTTGAATCTACAAAAAAAGGAGCAACGGAATGTGGCAAAAAATAGGTAAACATCAGTAGCTTCAGGTGAGCAAAGCTTCGGCAAAATTAGTGTCCTCGCCAAGAAGTTTCGCCCAAGAGACCTCCCTCTCCTCCTTTTTCAAGAATTGTGCCGTGTAATCATATATTTGGCCTCCCCTTTCAATGTGAACCATATATGTGTATTTATAATGATCAGCTACGGTTTGCGCTTTTTATTTAATTATGAAATAGTCCCCTCAACTTTGGATAATTGCAATATAATCTGGAGACAAATATTATGCTCCATAAAAGGCGCTTTCTTTTTTAATTAAATATTAAATGGGCTGATTTTGGCTCAAATTGGGCTCCAAGACCTTGGTGAATTTTTTTGCAATTGCTCCCCTAGCTGGCCAATTTCTACTTTGTGAGCTTTGGTCCAACGCTCATTGAATTAAACTCAATTCCCTAACGTCGATGCAAATGCAAAGCAGAAAAAGTTAATATGCAATGCATGGGAAAATATTTTTGGTGAGAATTAATTCTCAAATTTGTGTAATGTGAATAAAAAAGAAAAATCAAACTTTAGGTGTCGATAGAAGGCTATCCATAGCATCTTTCAACATCTTCCTCACTTCTCCTTTCATCTTTCGATTTGATCCTTTGCTTTGGCAGGAGAACTCTACAATAAAAATGAAAATTCAAAAATAATTGGAGGACACAAGTTGTAAGAATACAAGAAATATATTAGGTTGCCTATGACCCGATTGACATTTATTATTTAGTTGAAATTAACTAAAAATTAATGCATTATGGCTAGTTTTATTTATAGTGGTGAAATTCTTTCCACATTTGTTAAGTCATATGTGCATGCCACATGTAAGAATCAGCACATGCATGTAGTTTCAAACCAACTGGATCTTACTTTTCTTTTTCTTTATCAAATGCTGTGGGATGGTGCCTAATCATACAAGATTATTATGCTCTATGCTCGTACTTTTCAGAAAACATAAAGACGAAATAAATTTCCGGATATAATAGAAGAAAAAGAACAACTTAAATGTTATCATTGAGCCGGAGTCCGAAGCATATTTGAGAAAGTAATCCCCCCATATGGCTAGATGAAATTTGCTGATCGGCGTTCAGTGTCACGCCCCGAACCCGGCGAGCCGCACGACACCCCTTTTTCCACACTTACAATCGATTGGTTAATCACAACGACGACCCAGGACACTCGTCGTCAACCAAACGACCTCAGAGTTCCTGCAGCAGCGGAAACGATACTCCCCATATAGACATACATAGAAAGAAGACAGAGAAGAAAGAGAGCTTGAGTTACAACATCAAACTTAGTTCTTTCATACCTCCAACATATACACAAGAGAATAGAGTTATTTACAACTCAAAATTTGCCAGGGCATATGTGCTACATCTACCCATACAGTGGTCTTAACTTGCACAAAAACTCCACCATGGGCATTGGGGTCGGGAAAAGATTGAGTCTCAGTCTCCATGTCCCTTGGGATCCCCTGCCTAACTGGAATAGCATTCATTTTGGGGATTGAGGTTCTGAAAATGAGGGAAATCACCAATGAGAACTAATCTCAGCAAGCCCACCCCAAATCCCTCTTAGGATACCCAATATTCTCAAACTCAACTCTAGCAAACAATCACGACTCATATATATAACCAAGCAATCATGAATCAAAGTGCAGCAGCCAACAATTAACTTGCCCTCACGGGGGCCAGGCATGCAATTAAAATAAGTTCATTTCATAATATCGAATTCAATAAATCTGCATGCCATTTCACAATCTCAACTCTTGGCTCATTAGCCCTCTGGACTCGCGTAATGAAACCGCCTCAGGTCCGTACTCAACCCGCGTGAATAGAGACCGCCTCAGGTTGGTACCCATGTCTCAGCCCGCGTAATAGTACCGCCTCAGGCTGGCAATCATGCCTCGGTCCGTACTCAACCCGCGTGAATGGTGACCGCCTCAGGTGGTACCCATGTTTCAGCCCGCGTAATAGTACCGCCTCAGGCTGGCAATCATGCCTCGACCCGCGTGAATAAAAACCGCCTCAGGTCGGCATTTCTCAACTTCGTATCCGCCATGCCACAGCCTCACAACTAAACCAGTATGTGAGATTTACTACAAGCCAATATTCACTGAAGCACATTCAGGCGGATTAAATCACGCAATTGCCATCGGGCATAACTCATAGAGTAGCAGACCAGACAACACAACCATATAGCCTCAGCTATATCGAGTTCTCTCAGCTCATTGGAGCATCTAAACCAATCACTTTGGCTATCGAACACAATCAGACTAAAAGTGATCTATCAAGCCCCTTTTTCCGCTCAGGCGGGGCCCGCGAATTCTCGATAATCAAGTCTATGCTCACGTGGTCAGCCCACAATGCTTGTTTCCCATGCTATAATAATTTCCATTTTATCGTCGCAAATTGCGAGTTCACTTTCTAGTTGGGTCTGTTTTCTCCCCAATTGATCTAGATTCTCATTTCTCAAGGTCTAGGCACCTCGAGGCCCCTATTTCTACTCATGGACAACATTATCCAAGCAAGAACAGCCACAAATCAAATCTGCTCAGCGCATCCCATTCCTCCAAATCGTGAGATACACGGATATTCCAAAAATCAGACAATTTTCCCCAAACGATCTACCTCGGATCGTGTCCTAGAGCTAGTCCAAGCAATATCTAAATATCCTAATCAAGATTTGGGAGTTGGCTTACCAAACGAAGCTTGACAAGCTGAGCAAAGGGCTGGACAAGGAACGGCAACGGCGGCGGCACGCGGTGGCGACGGTTCACGGATTTAGTCGGGCTGTTCAGGGGCAAAACCGACACCAAATGAACTAGAAATCATGGATTTGATATGAAAATGAGATCTAGGGGCAGCCGGGGTCGACATATATCAATTAGAACCAAAACAGAAATTCGGCACCCAGAAACAGTTTCGTCGACTGATACGAGAAAATACATTTGAAGGGTCAAACGACCTTGGATCGAGGCGATTCAAGTTGGGTTGGATTCAGAAGACATTAAACTATAACATATCCAAAAATTGCGAGAATCCAACTTACAAATTTTTTTCAGCGGCCGATTGAAGTCTGCAGCCAGAATTTGGAGCTAAATGAGAGAGGGGAGAAAAGAAGGAATGTGTTCCACCGTGAGAGAAAAAGAAGAGGGATCGTGAATCTGCTGCAAATGGAAGAAGAAGAGAGAAAAGTCAAATGTTCTACTCAAAATAATATTTTTTTATTCAAAATATCTCAAAATATTAATTAAATAATAAAAATATCTAGATATTATTCATGAAAGTGACATAAAGCTTGGTCAAACTTGGTCAAACGTGGTCAACATGGTCAAAGGTAGTCAAAACTTGGAGAGCAAGTTTGACTAGTCAATCCTCAAAATTCGTGCCAATTGGGACTGATTGGGACTGAATCGATGCTCTTTAAGCTCAATCGCGAAGGGAAAATGACTCGAGATGATCTCGGAAAATTTTTCTGACTTCGCTAAAATTCATCTCACACCCTAGCCACTGAATCCAGGGCAAATCGGGGACTCGACAGAAATTTCCAATTTTTTGCCTTCCTTCTCGGCACTCCGAGTCCAAACTATCAATTTCCGAACATTTCTCATCAATATCCAAATTTAGCAACTGCAACGCTCTTGAAAATCGATTGTCCTATTCGGAACTCAATTTGTGGCCAAATTCATAAGATAGCAGCTATAATGAAATTCTCAAACTAACGGGTGGCTGTTAGGAGTTACGCGTATCGACCAATTGGTCCACGTACTTATTTTCCTAGATAGCCCTTCCCTTTTGGTCAGTTGTCTCAAAGTGATCAGTTTCGAGTGGAATTCATTAATAGTGCATCCATGACATATCCATTCTATATTCAAGTCCCAAACAGGGGTCGAAATTCAGAATGTTACATTCAGCCTCGTTTTTTATTTGAGCAGAAGAAGAAGATGGCACTGCTAAAATCTGAAGGGACATTTCTTTTTCGCTGTTTTCTTGATTTAGGCTTGTTGATGGGTATTTATAGGCTATAGCATCCTATGTCGGTGGAACATAAAAGGCAAAGGTTAATTTTCTCAAAAACACATTCTTTCATATTTCGAGGTCCTATTGCTATACCACGTTATTCACGTTGTACTATACAAAAGTCGAATGGCTGCACTTAAAACATTATCGGAATGCAACCCAAATATCGGGCGAACAGTCGGAACTTTGATCATCCACCAGTTTTTCTCCTTAATCATCCGTCAACTAATTCAGGGTTAGAATTAGACCCGTCGGATGGGCGTTATGGGAAAGATTGAAATATAGACTATTCTAGATTGACTCATTTAACCTATTTTAATCCGTTTTTATGCAATACAAATCTAATGACTCATACTCGACACCAATCCACAAAAACTCATACTTAACTGAGGTGAGAGCATAGAGTGAGTGAACACAAGATCGAGTGAGGACGAGAGAGAGTTATAGAAGTAGGTTGGATCAAAATAAATTGTAAATTCATTTAACACTCATATTATTTTGGATTTTACCATTCCAAACCCATTTATGACCCATTATTGGATAGAACTAACTCATATAATAACTTAGACTAGGGGTGATCGGTTTCAAGATAGGTGGTTTCCATTCTAGAATGGGAAACTAATTGCTAGAGATCGGCTTTGCAAAATGAAAATCATGAACCACCTGCTCGTTTAATGGATTCCCTTGATAAATGAACCACCAATCCTGCTCGATTCTCAGGTGGGTCCATGGAATCAGTCCTACCGAACACTAACATTAATTAAAAAAGCATGTACGCAAGTGAACTGATGAACACATTTCCCAATTTCTCATGAGAAAAGAGACAGTCATGAGCGTTGGTGCACTTGATGATTTCTTAGACAACTTCATAGAAAAAATCACATTTACTTCAATGAACATCGGATGATTGATGAAGCCAAAGGGCATTGAAATTCGTCACACTTCATCAAGCTGGAGAGTAACACGCAAAATCATTAAAAGAGGGGGAAAGAAAGATGAAAACCTTTTAAGGAACTTTCCAAGTTGTTTAAGTTCAACTCATGCAGCCCAGACACTACGAACTACTGTGAAATCGACACCGCAGCAGAAGTGGATCATTACCTTTGCATTTAAGTTGGATGCCATAGAAATCGATAGAGAAATAAAACAAGGAACAATAAAGGATATAAGAAATTTATGTGGTTCGATCCGAATTTCGAAACCTACACCTACGGAGAGAGCCAACAAATAATCCATTAATAAATCGAAGAATTACAGAGTTTATAAATCATTCACGATCAAGTATTTCTCAATCCTAGATTATGCCCCATACTCAAGTATCTAATAATTCAACTCGGTGGACTCGACGAGACGAATAAATCTCTCCGAGCTTTAGACTTTCTTAGTCTCTAAAGCTCTTGTTAATAAGACATGTAAACTCAACTTTATCAAATGTCAGAGAAGGATGAGCCCAGAAGACAGGTTTGCTTTTCAGCTCCAACGTTCACCACACTTTGGACGATCCATGCACATGCCATGTGCAAGCATTAAATGAGAAAGATAAATGACGAAGAAGACAAAAGAAGTCCACTGAAGATGACTAAATGTGAGACTAACTTTGGGCGCACACAATGCATGCACAGTGCATGCACTGAATGATGCAGAAGAAATATGGACGTGGAGATTTTCCATAAATTCACATGCAGAAGGCTTTCGCGCGGCCAAAGAGCAATTTCTTTGATCTTCTTGTGCTGCGCATTCGTATGCGGTAAACAACGGATTAAGTTTCATACACGGGCTTAAATTTGAGATATAATTTAACACAAATAAAGCTCAACTACATCATCACGAGAATTCAGTGTGGACTCATGAATTCGATTCCTGGTCTCCAACTCTGTATTGATGGAATCAGAAACTTTTTTTTTTGTTTTCTATTTGAGAGAGATAGCTTGAATTAAATAAATAAAATATATGTTATATATATAAGTCTGGTCCGGTTAGTCTGGATGAGTGGTTCCTTTTGGAACTGGAAACCGAACAGGTATCTATAGGTTTTAGCAAATTGGAATTGGGAACTGGATCGGTAACTGGTGGGAACCACCCCAAACCAGCCAATTGGGTACGGTCTGGTCCGATTCCGGTGGATCCAGATTTTTTTGCTCAGTTCTAACTCAAACCATCAAATATGGGTTAAAGAAATGAGTCAAGACCCATTTTTGATGGATCTACTTAGAATTGCACCTAACCATCTATTGCGTCCAAGGTCGCTTCATGTGCGAGAATGACCGTTCATTCTGCGGGGCAAAGCATTTGTACTGCAAAAAAATTTAGAATGCTTCTGAGGCACGGAAATGATCAAAATCGGCCATAGTCCCCTAGAGAGATCCACGATGCTTTTCTCGGTGGGAGCTTTCATGGTACGGTCTCAACTTGAGATTGCTTGTAAGTTCAGTCACGTTTTAAGTTCAGTGTTGCTGATAATTTCCAAGGCCGATGGCTTCTAGATTCTCCGACTTGTTCAAAGTTCTAACCCAAGTCAATTTTGGTCTTTTCTCGTCTAATTTGATCTTTTGTGACACGTTTTTTTCCCTCTGTTGCTCGCCTAAATAAGTAAATATGATTGACAATGTACGACATTTACCAAACCTAATATTTTTCCTTTGAAAAAGTACATCACATTGCTGTCAGCTAGTAGGTGGAGGGAGACCACATGTGTATGATATTTGAACCCTCCCTCCTACATGTTAAGTCGGATTAGGAGTAGCATGTGGATGCACATTCATGAAAGGGATTTCACCTGGGTTTGATACCGTATTAGAAAGTTTAACCTAAAAGCTTAAGTTAATAGGTGGATGGGGAACACATATATATAAAGAATATATAAATTTCATGGTCAGAGATGCATGATATTTCAACAAGGATAAAGCTGGCGTAGAATTACTATGTTATTGTACACCTTTTGCTCTATTATTAATGTACGTACTTGTCACTACATTTCCATAAGTGAAAGCTAATGGGCTACTAAACATGAATGATGGTTCCTCTCATGAGGTGATTGCTCACGTTTAGCATGGAATCTCTCAAGCCCTACCACTCACAACTTGGTACTCAATTTAAACATATAATTTATCTTACATTTTGGAGTTGCCAATAATCAGTTATGGGTCGATTAGGCACCCAAATGCAGGAGTGCATTGCACTTCTGTAAACCAGAGATTCAATGGATTGTGAGATTTGATTATGCTAGATTACAATTGTGAACCATTATAGATTGATCCAGGAATGGTTATAGAATGTTTCATCAATGGTATACAATCAAATCGCGGGTGATTCCACTTGACCATTATATGGCTTGCGAACAATCCTAAACCAATTCCTAATGATCATGTATATCGGAACTAGTGATTGACCCCTCATAATTATATCATAACCGAGGTAGTCCATGGCTCGAGAAAGCTTCAATGTGGTTTAGTGTCGAATCAACCACGGTCGAATTTGCATAACTCCTAAAAGTCGCCTATTAGCTTGAATATACTAAAGTCATGATCAATTGTTTCTACCATGATTAGAATTTGGATTTGGATATCTACCTTCGAGATATCATAACTAAACTATTAGACTCCCCTTATTGATTCGCTTGTTTATCATTTGCTCGAAACTTTCGAAAAAAGGGTTATCAGATCAAGATTTGGAGCCCGTAAGGAAGTTGGACCGGGCAAAGGCCCATTGGACCTCAAGCCTAATGAGGCTTGGCCAAGTGGGCTAGGACAAGCCCAAGCGGGTCCAACAAGCTTTCTAAAGCCCAATCCTAATTCTTTCAAGCGCAAATTCAAGGTATACAAACCCGTACAAAATGCTAGCCCATACACACATATATTAATTTATACTATACTTTGTGAATTATCATTTTGCCCATGATAGGAATTTTACCAAAATTCCCTCTTACATTTATGGTCATGAGACAAAACCCTTGTGGATCAAGACTTTCGGGGCAAAGCATTAATATGGATTTGATCTTGGCTTGATCTTGAGAAGATTGCAAGAGTGAAATATATGTATCTCCCCAATCGGTCACCCCTCTTTTCCTTCTTCCTCTCATGCCTGCCCCCATTGAAGCCTCCCTGGTCGCCTTTGGCCACCGCTTTACTGGCCAGAGCTCCATCGAGCGCTATTGAGGTCTCCTATTACCGTACGCGACCCATCCAAGCCTTTCCGCCAGTTTGAGCTCCGTTGTGCACAACCAACCCCTTTTGTTCTATGCAGCTACTACCCTACTGTCCATCACCTTACCCAAAAAAAACCTACTGTCCATCGTCGTCCTAGTCCATTTTTGAGCAAGCCATCGTAGCCCTCACTGCTGGCGTTGCGCCTGATGCCTTAGAATCGTCGTCGAATGAGCTTTCACCCTAATTCCTTGATTAGTAGGCTAAAGTTGAGAGAATGTAATTAGATTAGAATAATTTATTTTAGTGCTAATTAAGTAAGGTTACTTGATAAGCTATCAAGATTTTTGTGGTAAGTATCAATACAGCTATCGATGATTTTCTGATCAGTATCGAATTTGTACGATAAGCTATTGTATTTGAAGTGATAAGCTATCACTAATAGTTGATAAGTTATCGCTATATAGGCGATAAGCTATCATTGATTAATAATTAATATTTACCTATTAATAATTTCATTTTGAATTGAATCTTAATGTCATATTAATTTTTGTGTAGTTTTAATATTAATTTGTGTTAGTTTATGCTTTGAATTTGCAATGCTAACGTTGGATTGTCGTATGGATAAATGGTGTAGCTAATTAAATTGATAAATTTTTCGAGGGATGAATTCTGTATGTGATCATGTGATTTATTTCTGCATTTGTGAGCATGAAATTGCATTACTAGGAGAAAGGCTCGATAAGCAGATGACCCTCGTAGGAAGATGGATGTTCCACTTGATCGGCGAAATAGATTGCACGGATAAATACCTGTCTGAGCTCGAAGAATATGGGCGTGCCCTAATTGGCCATAATTGATGAATGAGTAAAGTGCCTAATTGAGCCAAAGAACCCCCATAAAAGTGGTTCTGCCCTGCTGATCAGATCCGTAATTGATTGAAAATGCTAAATAAACCAAATGATTAAAAGATCCTAAGTGCACCGGGTAGGGGATGCTGACGAGTGTTAGTCTTATGTTGTGTACATTTTGTATAATCGTGGTTTAAGACCGTGTTAGCCAGGTACCAGGAGGCAAGATTCGGTTGCTATACATTGTATTGATTGCTGCTTATGAATATCGTACTTTTTACAGTATTAGGTATATCCGAGCAGAATTGACCTCCTAAATCGAGCTTAGGTCGTTCACGGATCGCTATTTTTATCTCATTGTTGTTGTTTAGTTAAATATTTTAGACCCGAGCAGGATCATTTGGCCTTTGCTTTATGCGGTTTAGCGTGCCCCATAGGGATTTGAGACGATAGAAGGTGAGTATCTGTGGGAA
>JAGVVM010004395.1:0-38782 GCA_019149425.1 Psidium friedrichsthalianum
AAATTCAAAACTGCGGTAGGAAGAGTTTTGGTGAGAGAATCAGCCAATGTTTAGTTGTGGAGATAAATTGCACATTGAGGCCGTTGTTTGGTGACATGATCATGGACACAAAGATGGAAGTAGATTTCAACAATGTTTGGTATGAGCATGAAAAATTAGATTGCAGACAAATAAATGTACCAATACTATCGCACCAAGGATGGGGGGGACCTTGAAAGGGAGCCAAGCTTTTGAAAGAGTAGCTCAAGCCAAATGAGTTCAGCTTTGACAATGGCTTTATATTCAGACTCTGTGGAAGAGTGCATTATGGTTTGTTGTTTCCAGGATAGGGGGGGAGCTCCAAGAGATTAAGTTTAAGACCCAAGAAAAATAGCATATCCTCTAGTTGACTTCCTATCGTCAAATCCTCTCAGCCCAATCCGCATTGAGAATGCTTGCAGCGATATAGTTTGCATCGGGAAGAAACAAACTAGATGACCGAGTATAGTTCGTTGTTTCCATTGTCTTTAGTTGGTGCACGCATGAATTAACAGGCTTTATTACCGATAAAGGATAGGTCTAGTCTTATCAATGTCATGTATTGGAAGGCGCTAACTATAGATCGTTATAGAGTAGCATTAGACATTAGAGCACCCTCTGTCGAAGATGGATTTATAGTTTGTGGCCATAGGAGTTCAGATAGGCTTTGCACTTAGATGACCTAAACCATGAAGAAGATTATCAATATAATGTGCTTGAGAGAGAAGCAATCATTTAGAGTGAGGGATAGCCTCTATTCCAAAGAGAGAAGCACAGTGGGCCGGAGATCCTTGATGGAGAATTCTGTAGATAATTTCTTTAACATTAATTGATAGTAGAAGGTGCATTACTTTTAATCAAAATGCCATCAACATAGATAAAAAAAATAAATGACTTAAAGTGCCTCTTCGATTAAATAAACAATGTTGGATCTGTTTGTGATGCTGAGAATCCCAAATGAAGCAAAAATTGATAAAGTTTTGTTAACTAAGCTCTTGGAGCTTGCTGGAGACCATATAGCGGATGATGCAACTTACAAACATAATCATGATGAGTTGGTCCACAACTCAGGGGCTTGCTCCATGTACACCTCTTCAGAAAGAACCCCATGTAAAGGGCATTAACGCATATGTTGTCGCCCTGCCATGCCGCCATTGAGAGGCACAGAGGCAAAATAGAGCAAACAATGGTAATTTTTGGATTCGACTGAAGTTTCTATATAATCCAAGCCTTCTTACTGATGAAAACCCTTAGCAACTAGGCGAGCTTTATAACTCTCAAGACTTGCCATCTACTTTGCACTTAACTTTATAAACCTATTTACACCCAACGAGATTCATGAGAAGTACGAGGGACCAAAGATCATTTCCATTTTTCAACTACGCATTAAATTCATCGTTCATAGTTGCACACCACTCAAGGATTTTGTTGGCTTGGGTGAATGAGTTTGGTTTTAGGCGATAGAAGCGGTGACAGTATTAATTTGAGGTGGATGAGAGTGAAGTTGCATGGTGTGGGTGCATGTTGGCCTAGGTGGGGGCGGTGTTGGATAGGTTGTGTGAGAAGGTGGAGTGATAAAGATCATGAAGAGCCCTAGTTCTTAGTGTAGGGAAGGTGATGAATCAATATTAGATGACACTACGGGAGTTGGTGTAGGAGTTTGGTGATCTCACTATAGCGTAGGGGGAGCAACGCCAATAAGGGCTAAAGCCCATGACACTAGAATAGGCACACTAAAGGGAAGAGTTAGGTTCTGGACCGAGAATAGAAGGAGTTTGCAAAGCTAAAACATGTTGCATCAAAACGAACATGTTGAGCAAGGTATAAATGATTGGTGACAGGGTCAAGGCAGCTGTACCCTATATGAGAGGGACTATATCCTAAGAAAATACAAGGAATTGAGCATAAATCTATCTTATGGGCATTCTAAGGACATAGATACGTAAAATATCGATAGCCAAAGATTTTTAAGAAAGAATAATCTGGAGGGTGATTGTAAACCATTTGAAAAGGAGAGATGCAATTAGTGACATTAGAGGGCATTCGATTGATGAGGTAGACTGTTGTTTCAAATGTCTACTGCCAGTAAAATGAGGGACAAAGCCATGAGCTAATAATGTTAAATTGGTTCAACTATATGCCTAGGACAATGCTCAACCGCCCCTTGTGGTTCATGGGTATGTGGTGCAGAGAGGCGATGAAAATACCAACTTTTGAGAAAAAGGATGGGAGGTTATGAAATTCACCACTCCAATTGTTTGAATGGTTTTTATTTTACGTGGAAAATGACATTCGACAAAACTTGGAAAGTGAGAAAAAATAGGGTAAACATCTGACTTTGCTTCAGAGGATAACCAAATAAATTTTGTGCATCCGTCACAAAATAATGAAATAGCGATAACCATCAGTTGAAAGAAAATGAGAAGGACCCCAAACATCACTATAAATTAAATTCATAGAAACAAACTACGAGTTGAAGATAATCCTAAAGACTGATGACTAGCCTTGCCCAATTGGCAGGCTATACATAACTGACTCAATCGTGTGGATTAACACGGCAATTTATTCTCTTTGACCATAAATCGTAAGAGATGCTCATGAGGATGGCCAAACATTTGATGCCAGCCATCCATGGAAGTTTGGTCCGCAATACTGGTAAGTAGGCATTGAAGGTTGTTACGGTATGATGTAAAGACCACCAATACTTGTGCTAGAAAGAAGAACCAACTTGGTCACCAGATCCTTAATAACAAGTGGGTAGGATTGAATTCAAGAAGACTTATTTATAATTGCAAATTTTTGAACTGAAAGTAAATGCTTAGAAATATCAGGGACCATGAGGAACTCTTTTAAGCATAAAGATAGATTTTAAGTAGAGGAGGAAATAGAAGAAGTACCAATATTAGTGATTTCAGACCTTACAATTTTCCACATGTAGTTGATCCCATCCATTATAAGCTTTAGGAAGAAAGCGATTGCAGATCAGCCATGACATGGTGGGAGGCACCCATGTCAGGGTGCCAAGGTAGCGTGTTGGTAAGTGAAGGTAAAAGCTGGGGGAAGGCATGACTTAGGTTTGTATTAGAAGGTAAGAGGTTGAAAAATGATGCAAAAGGATATGTAGGGCATGGGCAATAGGGCATACCTGGAGGGCCATAGTAGCATCTAGGAGCATATGGATTTGTATGTTGACAGGAACACCATAGTCCACCTTTGTTGCACCTCGAGCACCACAACCATTGCCAAAGCGACCACCACGACCACACTACCGTTTGGACTGACCATGGCCATAGAAGAGAACCAGTAGGCGTGGAGCAGAAGTGGGAATCTTGTTGAGCAGTTGGTTGTAGCAGAGTTAGCCTGAAGGAAGGCTTAGAGATCTACAACTTTTGGAAAGCCTAAATACTCTCGTGACTAAGGAGAAGGCTTTCGAGATCCGTAAACAAGATTTGGTTCAGATTGACCAAGTAATGTCGGAACAATGTCCTGGAGATCAAATTGGAGACCACGGAAGATATGGAGAAATCCTCCAGTTCAAAGGCTTGCCTATAGCACCCATTTCATGGACAATGGATTTAGCAAGTTGAAGGAAATCAAAGTGATTCGTCTTATTTTTGTTATAGACGTTGAAGACTGAGATGAAGAGAGAGCATAAGTGTAGTGGAAGCTGAGCCAAAGGAAGCATTGAGAGCATCCTTGATAGCTTTGCTAGTTGGTTTATTGAGAATAAGAGGTAAAACTGATTCTGAGAGAAACGCAATTAGAAGACTCATGAATGAAGCGTCCTGTTGTTGTCAAGAGTTGCTTGGGCTTCATCAGAGGGACACGTTTTAGTCCCATTAGCATAACCATAGAGATTTTGTCCCTTGAGAAATAGGACAACCCGTGCTTTTCATGGCAAGTAATTGGATGATGTGAGGGCAGAGAAAGGAAGTGGTGAGAGATATGAATGGAGGAAGTGGAGAAGGAGGGTTGGAGAATGGGTAGTGGCATTGGAGCCATTCAAAGTCATGCTGACCACCATTGTAGGAGGAGGAGAGGAGGAGGAGGAGAAAGCTGGGGTTGAAAAGAGGCGTAAGCCTTGGGTTTGATACAAATTTAAGCAGAAATCGCTGTGTATTTCCATTAAGCTTAAATGAGTATTTATATACCCAAGAGTATGTTCTAGAAGATTTACTAGCAAGAAAAAAAAATACATAAAAAGAAAACTTTACTAGATATGATTTGAAATCTTCCTAAATCAATAGTGTAGCGCAATATTTGGTGGATAATATCCAAAGATATGATTCTAAATCTTCCTAAGGTGATAGCGCAATAATTCAGTTGATATTTCGAAAGTTCCAGATAGTGACAGGATAGTAGCAATAAGGTAGATCATCATGAGACATCCAAACACGACTAAAAGACAGAATCCTAGCCCATTGGCTGTGCCCAATACTACATACGTAACACAGGAAAAGCCGTCACCATCCCGACTATCGCAGCACTAATGCAAAGGTGTGCGGAGTAGGCGCATATTTCCTGTTTGTGATAGCTTACCCAGGAAGCATAATATCGAAAGAGCAATGCCACGATGGAGAAACAGAATGCCATACTGTTTTGGACAGCTGTCCTGCCTGCAAGAACCGCCATTCCTTGGTTGGGTCTGTCGTTGTTTTAACCTCCGGGGCATGGGAGTTTGCTGCGAAGGTGACTGTGGCTATGAGCACTGCCGCTAGTACTTGAAGATCGACGAAGCTTTTTCTTGACGAATCGTAATTTTCTCGGTTGGCAGTATTGCTTTCTGTGGTAATAGACGTGGCACATCGAGCCTTAACATGTCGCTTGTCTAGCCTCTTCTTCACATTTTCAATGAGCCAGCCTTGAAGACGTGGGAATCCGAGAAATCTTCAACAATGATAAACTTTGCAACTCCTTAGCCGACTTAAAAATGTGCAGAAAGTATTGATTAACAATCCTGTTGAAAATATTTAAGACCATCACTCGACACTCCGAAACAAGTAGAACTCCCAGGGAAACATAATGCAGAATTTACTCAATTCAATCTCTTTTAGACAAAACCAGCAAACAGAGTTTCCTGGATTGAACAATTACAGTGTCGGGTAATGCTATAATTAAATGAAATTACCTAGAAATTAGTTGAAATACTTTTCTCAGATGAGGCAGGGTGCAGGTTCTCTATTTTACCTCAAGAACTGTTTGAAAGTCAAAAGGTGCATATCGACTTTTTGATTGGGATTTTTAGCTAAATATTTTACATAATATTCTTATTCTTTTGTATGAATGTCGCACAACAGCTGTTTCAAAGTCGTAAGGGGGATATCAACTTTTGATTGGGATTTTCTTAAGTTACATCTTAAAGCTACCTCTTCAATGGTTGACACCTCAGCACAAGAGCCATTAGACGGTTCAGATTTATCCTGTATTTTTTTTTTTTTTTTCTTTTCTTTTCTTTTCTTTCTTTTCTTTTACCTTGTCCCCAAACTTTAGAGGGAGCCAAACCCAAATGCTTTCAGATAGATAGGACACATTATTACTTCTAAACTGGTTGAAGACCCCCTGTTGCATGGATTTGAAGTTTATGCTAATTGAAATTTTTTGTTTTGATGATATTGTATGTTCATACGCACAATACAATCTCATGCAACTATATTATATTAACCAAACAACAAAATTAACTAATATTGAACATTATTTTCTTTGTCTGGTTCTATCCTATCGAATTTTATTATACAAACCACACTGTGTGCACTATGTACTGTATGCTTGAACATTACATTACTAAGTGGTTTGTCTTAAACTATACCTTGTTAGTTGAATATTTTGTTAATAACAAAATATTCAAGTTAATATTGATTTAAACTATTCTATATCATAACTTCTTCTTTCTTTTCTTTTGCGTCATAACTTCTTCTTTTACTGTGGCTTTTGGAAGGTAATATAAGTATGATTAATCTACGAAGACTTTTTCAATGTTTGGGAATAATAACTACTCGCAAGTTAATCATATGTAAACTGAATTTATGCATGGCGAATACTATGTTACTTTCACGAGAGTTTGCGAATACTAACTACATAGGGGCGTGGGGTGGGATGCTATAGCTAGGATTAGTGGGGTGCGCGATTCGAATTTAGCATGGCGATACAAAAAAACTATGTTATAGATTAAAATAAAAATTCGATCGCAACTTTTAGCTACAATTTTGTATTACTTCTGCAAGACCCATAAATATGCCTTAACAAATTTTTTTTTTTATAAATAGCCTGATTAATTTTTCATTTTTTTTTTGTCTTGTACGAGCTCGTTAAAAGAGGTGGGTGGGTTTTTTTGGGGGGGGGGGGGGGGGTGGGTTGCAGAAGGGGCCCACTCTGATAAGACTATCCAATAAACCCCGTGTCCAATTTTGTATTGTCACCAGCTCCATTTATTACGCAAAAATTAATATACAGAAATATAATCCAAAACATAATTCTCTGTATAACTTACAAAAGTAAACAAATTGAATTTTTTATCATCCACGAAAATGTTCAGGCATAAATTTTGTCAATAATGAAATTTTTCATTGACTATGTATTTCAACTGGAGAAAGGATTATTTTTAGGAATTTTTTTTAAATTATTTATTTACTATATAATTTTTTTTTGGAAATGAAAACCTTTTTTATTGCTAATTATTTTAAGTAATAAAGTGATCAATTAGAAATTTTTTATTGATTCATTTTATAAGTAGTATAAGCAATTATTTTTAGGCAGATATTTTGCAAATTATCTATTTTTTGTGAAACAAAAGCACCATTATTTTTGTGCACACATCCAATTTATATGTAAATTGGTATTTTGAGACACACACACACATATATTATATATATAATATATATAGTTAATCATAATATAGACCAACTCATATACATGAATGAACCACAGAAACTTCACATAGTTATTCGAATTGATGTTGACATTCTGTCGTAGGAACTGATGATAGATCCAGCGGGATAAAAAGGCTTTTTAATTTTTGCCTAATTAATGTACCATTGGTATCTTCTAGAAGGTTGAGCAAAGTTGACTGCAACAAATGCTTGGTTCATGCTATCACATCTAGAGTCCAATCTTGGTTCTCAACGGTTCCTTTCTTTCGCTGAGTCGTCTTCAACTTATCAATTCTTGTCCTTTGGGCCTTAACAATTTTTGGGTGAGTGTTTTTATTCTTCCTAAGTTTGTCTGAAGACCGCATTGAGTTGGTTCTTCGGTAGTTCCTTTGGTAAGGCTCGAGGCTAGGTGTGGGAGGAGCTAAGGTTCCGTGGTCGATTGCTTGTCTTCCCAAGGAAAGGGGGCCTTGGTATTCACTGTCTGCTGGACTGCAACTGGGCAGCAATGCTCAAGCATATTTGGACCCTATTCTCGTATAAGAGTCACTTTGGTGCAAGTGGATTCATTCCACCTTTTTAAGAACAAAATTTTTTTAGTTTAACAAGCCATCTTTTGCTCTTGGGCGTGGAAAAAAATTCTGGACCTTCGTTCCGTGTTCCTTCCTCCTCTTGGTGGCGCATTGTTGATCGCACGGCTATTTCTTTTTGGTTGCAACCGGCTGGCACGCCAATGTGTCCACTGTCCAAGTCCTTCTTCCGTGGCTTAGGGATGATCTACTGAGTTCGGGTATGTCTCTGGAACGGCTATAGGTTAGAGATTTTTGTGGATTCACAAATCTCTACCATAGCCGTTCGAGAAATACCCGACTCGTAGATATCCCTATCGGAGAAGGACTTGGACAGTGGACCATTGGCGTGCCAAGGGTTAACCAAAAGAAATAGCCGTGCGATCACCAATGCGCCACCAAGAGCGAGGAAGGACACGGAACGAAGGTCCAGAATTTTTTCCACGCCCAAGAGCAAAAGATTGCTTGTTAACTACCCAAAAATTTTTGTTCTTTAAAAAGGTGGAATGAATCCACTTGCATCCAAGTGACTCCTTATCCGATAGGGTCCAAATATGCTTGACATTGGCTGCCGCATTGCTCCAGCAGACAGTGAATACCAAGCCCCCTTCTTCCTTGGAAGACAAGCAATCGACCACGGAACCTATCTCCTCCCACACCTAGCCTCAGCCTTTCCAAAGGAACTACCGAAGAACCAACTCAATGCGTTCAGGACAAACTTAGGAGAATAAAAACACTCAACCAAAAATTGTTAATGGCCCAGGCAGAATTGATAAGTTGAAGACGACCACAAAGAAAACAGACCAACATTGGACCTAGATGTGATAGCATTAAGCAAGCATTGCATCAACTTTGCTCAACCTTCTAGATACAATAGGGACACCCAGTTAGACAAAAACTAAAAAACATTTTAATAAGCTGGATCTATAATCAGTTCTAGACAGAATGCAACATAACTCGAACTATGTGAGTTTCTGTGTCATTCACCCATATGAGTCGGTCCACATTTATTTAACTCTACCTAATTATTATAAGTGTTGCCCTTTTTCAAAATCCTTTACATATAAATTGGATGTGTGCACAAAAATAATGGTGCTTTTGTTTCACAAAAAATAGATAATTTGCAAAATATCTGCCTAAAAATAATTGCTTATACTACTTATAAAATGAATCAATAAAAAAATTCTAATTGATCACTTATATTACTTAAAATAATTAGCAATAAAAAAGGTTTTCATTTCCAAAAAAAAATTATATAGTAAATAAATAATTTTAAAAAAATTCCTAAAATAATCTTTTCTCCAGTTGAAATACATAGTCAATGAAAAATTTCATTATTGACAAAATTTATGCCTGAACATTTTCGTGGATGATAAAAAATTCAATTTGTTTACTTTTGTAAGTTATACAGAGAATTATGTTTTGGATTATATTTCTGTATTATTTAATTTTTGCGTAATAAATGGAGCTGGTGACAATACAAAATTGGACACGGGGTTTATTGGATAGTCTTATCAGAGTGGGCCCCTTCTGCAACCCAACCCCCCCCCCCCAAAAAAACCCACCCACCTCCTTTAACGAGCTCGTACAAGACAAAAAAAAAATGAAAAATTAATCAGGCTATTTATAAAAAAAAAATTGTTAAGGCATATTATGGGTCTTGCAGAAGTAATACAAAATTGTAGCTAAAAGTTGCGATCGAATTTTTATTTTTAATCTGTAACATAGTTATATGCATCGCCATGCATAAATTTCAGTTTAGCATATGATTAACTTGCTAGTAGTTATTATTGCAAAATGTTGAAAGTAAAGTCTTCGTAGATTCAATTAATACTTATATTAACCTTCAAACAAATTCCCACACATAAAAGCCCACTTAAAATCTGATTACGCCAAAGAGAAGAAGAAGAAGTTATTGATAGCAAAAGTTAAAGCTATGATAGAATAGTTTAAATCAATATTAACTTTGAATATTTTGTTATTAACAAAATATTCAACTAACAAGGTATAGTTTAAGACAAACCACTTAGTAATGTAATGTTCAAGCATACAGTACATAGTGCACACAGTGTGGTTTGTATAATAAAATTCGATAGGATAGAACCAGACAAAGAAAATAATGTTCAATATTAGTTAATTTTGTTGTTTGGTTAATTAATATTAGTATGTTGCATGAGATTGTGATTGTGCGTATGAACATACAATATCATCAAAACAAAAAATTTCAATTAGCATAAACTTCAAATCCATGCAACAGGGGGTCTTCAACCAGTTTAGAAGTAATAATGTGTCCTATCTATCCTGAAAGCATTTGGGTTTGGCTCCCTCTAAAGTTTGGGGACAAGGTAAAAGAAAAGAAAGAAAAGAAAAGAAAAGAAAAAGAAAAAAAAATACAGGATAAATCTGAACCGTCTAATGGCTCTTGTGCTGAGGTGTCAACCATTGAAGAGGTAGCTTTAAGATGTAACTTAAGAAAATCCCAATCCAAAAGTTGATATCCCCCTTACGACTTTGAAACAGCTGTTGTGCGACATTCATACAAAAGAATAAGAATATTATGTAAAATATTTAGCTAAAAATCCCAATCAAAAAGTCGATATGCACCTTTTGACTTTCAAACAGTTCTTGAGGTAAAATAGAGAACCTGCACCCTGCTTCATCTGAGAAAAGTATTTCAACTAATTTCTAGGTAATTTCATTTAATTATAGCATTACCCGACACTGTAATTGTTCAATCCAGGAAACTCTGTTTGCTGGTTTTGTCTAAAAGAGATTGAATTGAGTGAATTCTGCATTATGTTTAGCACTCCCTGGGAGTTCTACTTGTTTCGGAGTGTCGAGTGATGGTCTTAAATATTTTCAACAGGATTGTTAATCAATACTTTCTGCACATTTTTTAAGTCGGCTAAGAGTTGCAAAGTTTATCATTTGTTGAAGATTTCTCGTGGATTCCCACGTCTTCAAGGCTGGCTCATTGAAAATGTGAAGAAGAGGCTAGACAAGCGACATGTTAAGGCTCGATGTGCCACGTCTATTACCACAGAAAGCAATACTGCCAACCGAGAAAATTACGATTCGTCAAGAAAAAGCTTCGTCGATCTTCAAGTACTAGCGGCAGTGCTCATAGCCACAGTCACCTTCGCAGCAAACTCCGCCATGCCCGGAGGTTAAAACAACGACAGACCCAACCAAGGAATGGCGGTTCTTGCAGGCAGGACAGCTGTCCAAAACAGTATGGCATTCTGTTTCTCCATCGTGGCATTGCCTTTCAATATTATGCTTCCTGGGTAAGCTATCACAAACAGGAAATATGCGCCTACTCCGCACACCTTTGCATTAGTGCTGCGATAGTCGGGATGGTGACGGCCTTTTCCTGTGTTACGTATGTAGTATTGGGCACAGCCAATGGGCTAGGATTCTGTCTTTTAGTCGTGTTTGGATGTCTCATGATGATCTACCTTATTGCTACTATCCTGTCACTATCTGGAACTTTCGAAATATCAACTGAATTATTGCGCTATCACCTTAGGAAGATTTAGAATCATATCTTTGGATATTATCCACCAAATATTGCGCTACACTATTGATTTAGGAAGATTTCAAATCATATCTAGTAAAGTTTTCTATTTTATGTATTTTTTTTCTTGCTAGTAAATCTTCTAGAACATACTCTTGGGTATATAAATACTCATTTAAGCTTAATGGAAATACACAGCGATTTCTGCTTAAATTTGTATCAAACCCAAGGCTTACGCCTCTTTTCAACCCCAGCTTTCTCCTCCTCCTCCTCGTCCTCCTCCTACAACGGTGGTCAGCATGGCTTTGAATGCTCCAATGCCACTACCCATTCCCCAACCCTCCTTCTCCACTTCCTCCATTCATATCTCTCACCACTTCCTTTCTCTCCGCCTCACATCATCCAATTACTTGCCATGAAAAGCACGGGTTGTCCTATTTCTCAAGGGACAAAATCTCTATGGTTATGCTAATGGGACTAAAACGTGTCCCTCTGATGAAGCCCAAGCAACTCTTTGACAACAACAGGACGCTTCATTCATGAGTCTTCTAATTGCGTTCTCTCAGAATCAGTTTTACCTCTTATTCTCAATAAACCAACTAGCAAAGCTATCAAGGATGCTCTCAATGCTTCCTTTGGCTCAGCTTCCACTACACTTATGCTCTCTCTTCATCTCAGTCTTCAACGTCTATAACAAAAATAAGACGAATCACTCATTGATTTCCTTCAACTTGCTAAATCCATTGTCCATGAAATGGGTGGTATAGGCAAGCCTCTTGAACTGGAGGATTTCTCCATATCTTCCGTGGTCTCCAATTTGATCTCCAGGACATTGTTCCGACATTACTTGGTCAATCTGAACCAATCTTGTTTACGGATCTCGAAAGCCTTCTCCTTAGTCACGAGAGTATTTAGGCTTTCCAAAAGTTGTAGATCTCTAAGCCTTCCTTTCAGGCTAACTCTGCTACAACCAACTATGCTCAACAAGATTCCTTCACTTCTGCCTCCACGCCTACTGGTTCCTCTTCTATGGCCATGGTCAGTCCAAAGGTCGTGTGGGTCGTGGTGGTCGCTTTGGCCATGGTTGTGGTGCTCGAGGTGCTCAACAAGGTGGACTATGGTGTTCCATTTGTCAACATACAAATCACATTGCTCCTAGATGCTACTATGGCCCTCCAGGTATGCCATATTGCCCATGCCCTACACATATCCTTTGTATGCATCATCTTTTCAACCCTCTTACTCTTCTAATACAAACCTAAGTCATGCCTTCCCCCAGCTTTTACCTTCACTTACCAACACGCTACCTTGGCACCCTGACATGGGTGCCTCCCACCATGTCATGGCTGATCTGCAATCGCTTTCTTCCTAAAGCTTATAATGGATGGGATCAACTACATGTGGAAAATTGTAAGGTCTGAAATCACTAATATTGGTACTTCTTCTATTTCCTCCTCTACTTAAAATCTATCTTTATGCTTAAAAGATGTTCCTCATGTCCCTGATATTTCTAAGCATTTACTTTCAGTTCAAAAATTTGCAATTGATAATAATGTCTTCTTTGAATTCAATCCTACCCACTTTGTTATTAAGGATCTGGTGACCAAGTTGGTTCTTCTTTCTAGCACAAGTATTGGTGGTCTTTACATCATACCGTAACAACCTTCAATGCCTACTACCAGTATTGCGGACCAAACTTCCATGGATGGCTGGCATCAATGTCTTGGCCATCCTCATGAGCATCTCTTACGATTTATGGTCAAAGAGAATAAATTGCCGTGTTAATCCACACGATTGAGTCAGTTATGTATAGCCTGCCAATTGGGCAAGGCTAGTCATCAGTCTTTAGGATTATCTTCAACTCGTAGTTTGTTTCTATTGAATTTAATTTATAGTGATGTTTGGGGTCCTTCTCATTTTCTTTCAACTGATGGTTATCGCTATTTCATTATTTTTGTTGACGGATGCACAAAATTTATTTGGTTTATCCTCTTGAAGCAAAGTCAGATGTTTACCCTATTTTCTCACTTTCCAAGTTCTTGTCGAATGTCATTTTCCACGTAAAATAAAACCCATTCAAACAAATTGGAGTGGTGAATTTCATACCTCCCATCCTTTTTCTCAAAAGTTGGTATTTCTCATCGCCTCTCTGCACCACATACCATGAACCACAAGGGGCGGTTGAGCTTGTCCTAGGCATATAGTTGAAACCAATTTACATTATTAGCTCATGGCTTTGTCCCTCATTTTACTGGCAGTAGACATTTGAAACGGCAGTCTACCTCATCAATCGAATGCCCTCTAATGTCCTAATTGCATCTCTCCTTTTCAAATGGTTTACAATCACCCTCCAGATTATTCTTTCTTAAAAATCTTTGGCTATCGATATTTTACGTATCTATGTCCTTAGAATGCCCATAAGATAGATTTATGCTCAATTCCTTGTATTTTCTTAGGATATAGTCCCTCTCATATAGGGTACAGCTGCCTTGACCCTGTCACCAATCATTTATACCTTGCTCAACATGTTCGTTTTGATGCAACATGTTTTAGCTTTGCAACTCCTTCTATTCTCGGTCCAGAACCTAACTCTTCCCTTTATGTGCCTATTCTAGTGTCATGGGCTTTAGCTCTTATTGGCGTTGCTCCCCCTACCGCTATAGTGAGATCACAAACTCCTACACCAACTCCCGTAGTGTCATCTAATATTGATTCATCCACCTTCCCTACCCTAAGAACTAGGGCTCTTCATGATCTTTATCACTCCACCTTCTCATCAACCTATCCAACACCGCCCCCACCTAGGCCAACATGCACCCACACCATGCAACTTCACTCTCATCCACCTCAAATTAATACTGTCACCGCTTCTATCGCTAAACCAAACTCATTCACCCAAGCCAACAAAATCCTTGAGTGGTGTGCAACTATGAACGATGAATTTAATGCGTAGTTGAAAAATGGAACGTGATCTTTGGTCCCTCGTACTTCTTCATTGAATCTCGTTGGGTGTAAATAGGTTTATAAAGTTAAGTGCAAAGTAGATGGCAGTCTTGAGAGTTATAAAGCTCGCCTAGTTGCTAAGGGTTTTCATCAGTAAGAAGGCTTGGATTATATAGAAACCTTCAGTCGAATTCCAAAAATTACCATTGTTTGCTCTATTTTGCCTCTTGTTGCCTCTCAATGGCGGCAGGTGCGACAACATATGCGTAATGCCTTCTTACATGGGGTTCTTTCTGAAGAGGTGTACATGGAGCAAGCCCCCTGAGTTTGTGGACCCAACTCATCATGATTATGTTTGTAAGTTGCACCATCCGCTATATGGTCTCCAGCAAGCTCCAAGAGCTTAGTTCTAACAACTTTATCAATTTTTGCTTCATTTGGGATTCTCAGCATCACAAACAGATCCAACATTGTTTATTTAATCGAAGAGGCACTTAAGTCATTTATTTTTTTTATCTATGTTGATGGCATTTTGATTAAAAGTAATGCACCTTCTACTATCAATTTAATGTTAAAGAAATTATCTACAGAATTCTCCATCAAGGATCTCGGCCCACTGTGCTTCTTCTTTGGAATCGAGGCTATCCCTCACTCTAAATGATTGCTTCTCTCTCAAGCACATTATATTGATAATCTTCTTCATCGGTTTAGGTCATCTAAGTGCAAGCCTATCTGAACTCCTATGGCCACAACTATAAATCCATCTTCGACAGAGGGTGCTCTAATGTCTAATGCTACTCTATACCGATCTATAGTTAGCGCCTTCCAATACATGACATTGATAAGACTAGACCTATCCTTTATCGGTAATAAAGCCTGTTAATTCATGCGTGCACCAACTAAAGACAATGGAAACAACGAACTATACTCGGTCATCTAGTTTGTTTCTTCCCGATGCAACTATACTCGCTTGCAAGCATTCTCCAATGCGGATTGGGCTGAGAGCTTTGACGATAGGAAGTCAACTAGAGGATATGCTATTTTTCTGGGTCTTAACTTAATCTCTTGGAGCTCCTGGAAACAACAAACCATAATGCACTCTTCCACAGAGTCTGAATATAAAGCCATTGTCAAAGCTGAACTCATTTGGCTTGAGCTACTCTTTCAAAAGCTTGGCTCCCTTTTCAAGGTCCCCCCCATCCTTTGGTGCGATAGTATTGGTACCATTTATTTGTCTGCAAATCTAATTTTTCATGCTCATACCAAACATTGTTGAAATCTACTTCCACTTTGTGTCCATGATCATGTCACCAAACAACGGCTCAATGTGCAATTTATCTCCACAACTAAACATTGGCTGATTCTCTCACCAAAACTCTTCCTACGGCATGTTTTGAATTTTTAGTAGACAAGTAGAAATTCCGCGGTCTCGACTCTTCTACTTGAGAGGGTGTATCAACCAAAATATTGGATATTATCAAATATTGGAAGATTTGGAATCGTGTCTTTGGATATTATCAAATATTAGAAGATTTGGAATCATATCTTTGGATTTTATCAACCGAATATTGCGCTATCGGTTTAGGAAGTGTTAACAATAAAAGAGCAATTGTTTTATTTCTGATAACAAAAAAATACTTATAGGCTTAACCTTTAGCCTAGTATAATTACATAACAAATCCCAACTTGCTAATACTCTAAAGTAATAAAATCAATACTCCCCCTCAAGTTGGAGTGTACATGTCAAACATGCCTAACTTATAACAAATATATGAAACCCGTCCATAACGAAGGGGTTTTGTGAAAATATCCGCTAGTTGCTCTTCAGAATGTGTGGGCACCAACTGTATGTCCCCACAGCTCACCTTTTTCTTGAACAAAATAATAATCCACATCTATATGCTTCGTTTGCTCATGGAACACTGGATTGCTAGCAATATGAATAGCAGAGTAATTGTCACAACAAAGAATAGATGATCCAGTCATAGGTAGTCTAATCTAAGTTAACAACATACGAACTCATTGAAGTTCACCCACAACATTAGCCACAGCATAATATTCGGCCTCTGCACTAGATCGAGAAATAATAGACTGCTTCTTACTTTTTCACAACACAAGATTGCCATCAAGGAAAATACAGTATCTTGAAGTACATCGATGATCCATAGGACAACTGGCCCAATCCACATCAGATATTCTGTCACCTCCAAAGATTCATGGTTAGAACAACCAGCTATACGAAGATGACCCTAATTATGGAACACAAGTCCTGGACCTGGAGCTCCCTTCAAATACTAAACAATTTGTAGTGTAACTTGCTTATGAGTAGTATGAGGAGAACTCATAAATTGACTCACCACATTAACAGCAAATGAAATATTCGGACGAGTGATAATAAGATAATTCAACTTGCCTATTAACCAACGATACTTCTTTGGATCTTGAAGAAGTTCTCCATTTTCATTAGCAAGTCTCATTCTAGGGTCCATAGGTGCGTCACCAGGCTTAGCCTCATGTAAGCCAACCTCCTTAAGAATGTCAAGGGTATATTTTCGCTAAGAGAGAGCAACACTGCCATTAGCATAGGCAACTTCGATGCCAAGAAAATATCGAAGAGAAACTAAGTCTTTAGTGTTAAACTGCTTCTGTGAAAACTACTTGAGTTGTTGTATACCTTCAATATCACTTTCTATAACAATGATATCATTAACATAGGGTATATTTTTGCTAAGAGAGAGCAATATTGCCATTAGCATAGGCAACTTCGATGCCAAGAAAATATCGAAGAGAAACAAGTCTTTAGTGTTAAACTGCTTCTGTGAAAACTACTTGAGTTGTTATATACCTTCAATATCACTTTCCATGACAATGATATCATTAACATAGACAACCACGATAACACACCCTTTTGAAGATGATATACTAAATGCTGAGTAATCCACACTATACCGATGCATGCCAAAAGTAATAACCGCATCATTGAAGTAGCCAAACCAAGCACAAGGAGATTGCTCAAGTCCATAAAGAGCTTTTAGTAATTGACATACCTTCTCCCCCTGAGCAACAAACCCAAATGGTTGCTCCATATATACCTCCTCATGAAGATCACCATAAAAGAATGCATTCTTGACAACGAGCTAATGAAGAAGAGTCCATTGAGAATAAGCAATCGAGAAAATGAACAATGTGAACAGAAGGAATCTTGGCTACCGAAGAAAAAGTCTCATCATAGTTAATACCAAAAGTTTGAGAATAGTCCTTCTCACAAGATGTAACTTTAAGCACCAATGGATCATCTGGATGGTGTTTGACAATAAAGATCCAGTGACAACCACAAATTATTTAATAGCCGGTAATAGAACCAGCTCCCAAGCTTTGTTATGATGTAATGTACCGATCTCTTCCTCTATAGCACGAGCCCAACTTGGATGGGCCAAAGCTTCTCGCAAACTACTTGGCATAGACAGATGCAAGGGATGACACAAAGACAAACATCTGAGGGCTTAAATTACAATAAGAAACAAAATGAGAAAGAGGATATCGAGACCAAGGACAGTGAGCAATAGAAGAACTGAGAAGAGACGATGAAAGACGATCAAAAGCGTGGACCGAAGGTGGTGATGGTGGGACGCTTGTTGGTGGAGAGGTACAGCGCCAAACAGGTCAAGGACCACGTGTATAAACTTGAAGAGGAATCGGTGCTGGCGATCCTAAATCTGGTGGAGCATCATTAGAAGTAATAGGTGTGGCTCCGATTAAGACATAGGTGCAGAGAGTGGCAAAAAAAAAATTCCATGGTTAATGGTGCCTAAGGACTAATATCACCAAAAAATGCTTGATCCTCAAAGAAAGTCACATCAGTAGAAATACACTCTCAACAACGAGTAGGACTATAACAGACATACACCCCTTATGAGTACGAAAGTAACCCAACAAATACATACTTTTCAGCATGAGGAGGTAATTTATCCAATCCATGAGAAAAACAGTAAATAAAATAGACACAACAAAGTAAATGAGGACAAATAGACCACCAAAGATGATCAGGATGAAGAAGAGCATAAGGGATAGCTTCTTTCAACACAAAGGACATAAGATGATTAATAAGATAACATAATGTCGGAAGAGCCTGGCGCCAAAAGGACTATGGCATCTGAGTGTGAAGAAGTAGACAATGTGCAACATCCAACAAATGACGATTCTTATATTCAGCAACTCCATTTTGTTGTGGAGTGTGAGCACAAGAGTTTTAATGTAAAATACCATGAGACTCAAGAAATGGAGTGAAGATAAAAGAAGAAAAATATTCACTAGCATTGTCTATACACAAACATTTAATAGAATAATTATACTTAGTACGAACCTCATTATAAAACTGGTGAAAAGAATGGAAGACTTCAGTACGATCTTTTATTAAATGTAACCAAGTTATACGAGTACAGTCATCAATGAAAGTTATAAAATAGCGATGACCAAATGAAGACTCTCGACTAGGACCCCATACATCGGAGTGAACTAGCTCAAATGGTTGGGAAGTGTGACTCGAGACACAAGGGGAAAAAGACACTCGTTAGTGTTTACCCAACTAACAAGTTTTACAATTAAGCTGAAAACCTGAACTAGACATAAAAGGAAAACATAGGAGTACATCTACTAATGGGTGACCAAGGCGACAATGCAACCGCTAAGGATCATCCACAACTTTATTCTGAATTATTGTAGTAGCAGTAATAACCTCAAGGTCCAGGTTGTACAATCCACCAACCTCATGCCCAACACCTATCCGGTATCCAGTCTTCGATCCTAAAGAATACACAAAGATGAAGAAAAGATAATATCACAGTAAAGATCATGACTAATAGAATTGATAGATAATATATTGTAAGGAAAGCAAGGAGGTAAACAAATGTTAAGTAGATAGAGGAACTCAATGATACGCAACCTATACTAGTGACTTTGATTGAGAACTATCTGCTAAGGTAACTGATGTAGAAGGAATAGACGAGGTAGATGTGAGAGACGAGACTCATTAGTCATATGATGAGTGACACCTGAATCAATAACCCAAGGATGAGGGGTAGTTGTACTGAAAAATAGATAGGTAGATTATTATGTTGTGTTAAAGTAGTAGTGGGACCAAAGACAACACCACTCGCACTTTGTCGTGCTCTAACTAGCTCATCATATTTTGCACGAGTCAAGTTTATTGTTGCTTGTCCAGAAGAGGATCCAAATGAGGGACTCCAAGGCTCGGTATCAACAGAGACAGTAGACCCATTAGCTTAGGATGGAGATCATAACAATAATCATAGTATGCCATAAGTTGACAATGAGTACAAAGCCAATTCACTCTACATCACCTCGAACTCCTCTAGAGGCATTATTACTACCACCACAAACACCATCTTAGCTTTGAACCATGACCACGATCATGGTACAAACTGTCGGAATTCCATTGTCCACGATCATTATACATGACGATCACGAGATCACTGCCCTCTACGCACCCACCATAGCACTACTATACTAATAATATTACTGAAGTCTTGGGACGAATGTGTAAGCGAGCCGCAAGAATACACTTCTCAATCGAGGGAGACTTCTCTGAGAGGTAACTATTGTCAAAAGGCATTATGATCTGGACCAAAACCTTGGAAAAAGAGTACGGTCATCACGTCTGCTTCGCGTTGGCTGCATCTTAGTAACCATGGTAGCCGATAGAAAATAAGATTTGAGGCACTAATACAAAGACACAAAACGAGCATAATATTCTGTCAACCCAGCATCACCAATTTTGCCTTCAAACAAAGCCTCTCACATATCACAACGCGTTGCATGTTATTCTATCCAGAATATAATAAGCCCACTTCGTCTATACTCGACAGGCTGTCGTACTATCCATGACAAGATAGCGAATAGATTCAGTCATACTTCCCCATATAGTGTACGCAAAGTAGCATTAACAAACTTCCAATCTTTTAGAGTGCAAGATCTTTAGGTGATTCTTCTTCAAGCCATCTAGTTGACGATTAGCATAAATAAATGTTAAAGTAGGGATGATTGGTTCCCAGTCCTGTTTGGTTTCCCTCAAGAATCGGTAATTGGATTGGTGGTCCTAGTTCTCTATTTTCCAAACCGAAAATCGGACAACCAGTCTGGTCCAATCCCAGCGACTCCATTGATTCGAAAAAATGCAAAAACAAAAAAAAAGAAAACATGTTAGGGTGATCAAAGTTTCAATCAAGGAACATAAACAAAAGCCATCCCCAAGATTTGGGTCAAATGGGCAAAAATGGGTCGTTCTTGCTTCTTGTTGAACGTTTGGTGAGTCTTTGTTAGTTGGATCGATGTCTTGATTTGGTGCAGCATAGGACATCCGGAGGAGAGAAGAAGCTGATACCACCATTCAGGAGAAGCTAAGGTTGGCGATGGGTGGGATAGTGGAGAGGAAAAAGGAAAAGAAGAGAAAGCAGAAAAATAAAAAAGAAAAACAAACATGTTAAGGGGAATAACATTGTGGGGAATAGCATTCTGAGAAACAGACAACTCAGAGTGATAAATTAAGAGCTGTTTGGAGATAGACATTAGATTTAGATTTAGGGTTACTTTTAAAAAATAAAAACAAAATTTCAACCTGTCTGAGCCGTTCGGATCCAATTTTAAGAACCGCAGACTGGACCACTACCCTCTCCAATCGGAACCGGACCACTGGTCTTGGTTCGGTCTGGGCGGTCCCAATCTCAGTCCGATTTGCTCAACCCTAGTTGAAAATGGCCATTGACCATGAGTGTATTGATACCATTCACCTTGATCAGAGTATTATGTAGACCTCTCATGCTGTGATATGGTCCAAAGATCCTGAACTTGAAAGAGTACCAAGGGGAACCAACCTCGAAACAGTAAACGAAGAGCTTAAGGAATCAATAGACATCTCTACAATACTAGAAAATTCACATCAATTATCACATCACTAATCATTTTGAGCTCCAAATTCTGAAAGGGCATGGGTTCAAATTCCATCTCTAAATTCACAACATGCCCATTTCAGCCACTTTCATTCAACCTCACCAAATTCAGACCAAAGTTAACCATTCGTAATATCATATAACATCATTAATCTCACTTTCACCGAAAAAAATGACCTACATAATAATGTGTAACAATTTGAGGTCGCAAAATCATAGAACAAACGGGTCGTAAATCACAGAACATGGATGGTCGCGCATCATAGAATACCCATTCACATTCAATGGAAGATTTCACCTCAACCAACAACCATCCATTAACATTAACCCAAAATTTCACCTCAACAACAACCAACTCAAGGGGGTTCACCAAGAAGGGAAAAATTTCACGTCGGGTTCACCAGAAGAGGTGTGCTGCACTACGACTTGATACCAAGGGGTGCACTTCATTCACAAGTCACTTTCACTGCACGACACTATGACTTGATACCAAAGTTGACTTGCAACCACTAGGGAGGGAGTCGCCAGGCTATACCTTTGACGACACCAAAGCTAGGCTCCCCACCTAGGTACAATGAATCTGGGGTCATCAGGACCTGGGTGACGTCAGGTGATCCAAAATCTAGGGATGCCGGCCCTAGATGACACGTTAGGTGACGCCGGCCATGGGTTTGCTTGGCCTAGGCGATGTCGGTCTGGGTGACGCCAATTTAGGTCACTTGACTAGGCTATGCGAGATCTTGGTATCCCGGGCCTAGGCGATGCGAGATCTAGATTAGCCGACTAGACTTACGGTGATTGGTGGCGTGATCGGACATGGTTGGTGGCTTGTCGACGGTGAGTGTAATTCTAGGTTTATGTTTTTAATTAGGGCTCTGATACCATGTTAACAATAAAAAAAAAAGTAATTGTTTATTTCTGATAACAAATAAGTATGTATATCTTAACCTTAGCCAAGTATAATTACATAACTAACCCCAACTTGCTAATACTCCTAAATTAATAAAACCAATAGGAAAGTTTGGAATCGTACCTTTGGATATTGTCAACCGAATATTGCGCTATCGACGCTATCGATTTAGGAAAATTTGAATTTGTATCTAGGAAAGTTTTCTATTTTATGTATTTCTATTTTTGCTAGTAAATCTTCTAGAATGTACTTTTGGGTATATAAATACCCCTTACAATGATTTCTGCTTCAATACAGAGGATGTGTCCGAAGCTTATTGTTGATTTTGGGATCCTCTGGGAAACTGCTAATAAGTTCGGCTGGTTATATAATCCCGTGACCTTGTGCACGGGAAATTTTCCTTTTTGCTTAGGCTGCTATCCTGTCGATTTCAAAACTTCTCCATGCCTACCGGTTGGATTGAGCGCCAGCAACACTGATGTGCTCAAGATGACTGAAGCGCAGCAAAGGCCAGCAAGTTTCACTTTTCGAGTATGCGAAGGATGAACAAGTCAGATTGCATCCCAGTCAACCAAATAAAAGCCAAGAGGGTTAGCAGTTGCTGGCTAATTGTGGTTCAACGTCAAGTTGGAAAGGTTGGTGATAATCGTTAGGCTGTGCCGAAAGCGTTGGAGTTTTTGGGGTATTTTAATTATTAAAAAAAAAATCTCTTCGTAGCATTTATGAGTTCTGTTTGTTGCTAGTTGTCTATTGCCATTACTTTAATTTTCAAGAACCACTTCAACATTCTTCAGCCTTGGTAGATGTTTGAAAAGTTTGCAAGGTAAATCGGCAATGTCAAATTTTAGTAGCGAAACGTAAGAGGTTTGCAAGGCACAGACATGGTTATGGATATACCAATGTCAAATAAATTAGTAAGATACTAACACCTTGTGAGTTGTGCAAGTGGATATGGTTAAAGTTAGTAAGTTAACAATATTGTAATAATGCAATTACGAAAAGCTCGTTTTGAGTTTTCCAAGGAGTGAATAGAGTTTAGTTCACCGTAGAAGGTATGCCGAAGAATCCTTTGCTCACTAGCATTTATTTGGAGTTGTCGTTGAACTGGGAATTGGCTTCGACTTCTACGTATCAATCTCTAATGGCATAGTTGGACAAAACTGCAGGAATGCCTGTTGTCACTCAAAATAATTCGCCTTTTGAAACGCGTGCTGCGCGTGTGAGAGATCAATACACACGCAGAACACGTGAGGAATGAATTGCAAATCACGCGATGAGTCCACACTCAAGTAGGATATATGAGGAGTCGACACACGTGATAGACACATGAGGAGTAGGCATTTCGATAAAGAATGAAGAAGGATCATGCAAAGCATGTGATAATATCTATAGGCATTAATCGGAGAGGTCGTCAAACTAGTTAGTGAATTGAGCGACAGCACGAGCCAATCCAACCAAATTCAAGGTCTTTTCAGAGAGCGCCAAAAATATGAAAATTGACCTCTTGAATTCCATGGCGAGAGGATAGTTTCAAGGCAAACAAGGTCCAAATGGGTCTCTGAGAGCGCGTCAAGGAATCCATGGAATGCGGAGAACATGGATGTACCCCCACATGATCGAAAGAGAGCTAGTGAGTGTCTTATCAACGGTCACTAGATTCTAAATTTCAAAACCACAAAAAAGAGGAAAATGTGGGTGCAACCGACCTAAGTAGAGGGGTCAGACCAAGGAACCAACATCATCAGTTAGATAACTGCTCAAAGACCAAGTCAAAAACATTTGAAGAAAAGCGAGGCAACTTTGGCGTCTAAGAGTTACAACCACTGAAGAACAAATACCATTCTAACCATTATAAATACCACATGGCAACTACAGAGAAAGCCCCTGAACAAGTCAATAAATTTACTTATAGCACTGCATTTACATTTCTAAGCTATGGCTTTCAAATTCTCTTCATCAAATCAAACTCTAACGTATATCTTTATCCCAGATATTGTGCCATGGAGCCAAACTCTGGTGCATTACCGAAGCGTGTTCAAGACATTGTCATCGAGTCAAACTCTAACACTATTTTGGCCGCATTGGTTCGTTGTTCCTTGAAAGAAATTGTACCTGCTAAGCTAACCCATCGAGTCTAACTCTAGTTTGGTCTACATTTGTTTTGTTTCCTTCATTTCCCCTTCTATTGATCCCTTTCGAATTATACTTATGAGATCTCTCCATCAAGTCAAACTGGGATTGAGATAACATTTATATCATTCTATTGGAATCTTTGCAAAATTTCACATGTTGATTTTCTAGCTCTTAGGATCTCTCCTGTCCAAGATCGTCACATAACCTTTTATCACATTTAAAAGCCCAAAAACGAATTTTGTGAAAGATATTTTGTTGCGGAGTAGTTCCATGAAACAGTACCATAATATGTTCAGCATCTATTGGGACAGCAAGAGGCATGGCTGATGCAAGATCCTTCCCTTCCAATTATTTCAATAGTTTCATAAGCCTTCATAGAAATGGTAATGTCATCTTTCCGTGTAATCTCGGAACTTCCAAGTCAATCCACTGAGTAACATAATCAAATAAGGTGTGGAATAAATGCATCACTCGCTAATGCACAGAGAGAAGCAGCCGCCGATCCTCGAACAGTCTACCCATTCTTCGATACAAACGCTGAACCCATGGGGTCGTCCAACTACTAGAAGCCATTCCTGTAGTAGCTGCGTTCTTTGCTGAAGCTGCATCATCCACCAAGTAAGGCAATATATATTCTTGCATGTCGGCAAGAGAGATCTGGAGATGGTGCCCGGAGACATTGATGAATTTGACTTTCCCAGCTTCATCCAACGTCTTCAATCCAATCCAGTCCTCGATGTAAAGCTCAGTCTGCGGGACATGCATCGGTTAGATACATTCCTCCTTTTTCTCCATTGAACGAATGTGAAAGGATGCAAATTGTAGCATTGAGTAAGGGTAAAAGCATGTTATCATGAGTTTACACCACAGCAACAGCACCATATCGCAATATGTTCCTTAACCGATTCTGTTTCACCCAATTTTCTAATGTATATGCAATTTTTCTTAGATTATCAACTTTCAAAACCAAATACTCAATGATCAAAAGAAAATCATAAATCGCTACCAAAATGTAATCGCGGATCATGTCTTGGATACACACATTTACCAAAAGATTGTAGAGGAAGAGCTCGGTAAACATGATGCTGTCATATTCCTCTATTATTTTCGACATGGTTAGTCACCAATATAGAAGGCTTAGAAAATGTTTCAACTCGATCTCTGTGGTATTTCTTGGTTGACCGTACAAGATGCCAAAAAAAAAAAAAAAAAAACAGTTAATTACAAGTCAATATCACCGTTACCCCAAATTCTGTAAATTCCAGACCCTTGGTTTTTCATATATCTATGCACGTGCGAGTCCTTGAGTGAATTCCTAATTATTGATCTGGTTTGAGTACAGGAAATAATTCTGAAGAGTGGACCTTTCAAAATGCATGCTTTCCGAACCACAAGGACATTCTACCTTAGCATACGTAATTTACCACTAATTTTCAGTGACCATCACTATCACACTAGCTTCTGTATCGAGAGCATTGGTGGTTAACGACACTGATAACTGCATTTCAAGATACTGCTGCTAAGGTGCTTTGAAACTTTAAACTCATTTGTCATCAAGATTTGAAAGGTTTCTTGATGAGATAAAAAAACCGACAAATCACAATTCAATGACAAACTATCAAATGTTAATGACGTGTCCAAGCAACACCACAATTACCTCCTGTGCAGGCAAAATAGTATCAAAAGTTCCATCTGGATAGTATCCGAACCAGGACGTTTCCTTTGGTTCTAACACAGTGTCTTGCTCAAACTAGAGGAAAAAATGTGTTAGCGTCATAAAGCTGCAAGTGATGAATCCAAGATCAAAAACACTGTGCAAAACTCACCATGATCAGGACCAGGTTCTGCAAGCTAGCAAATCTTTCCTTGTAGGTTGAGTTTCTGTTATCCACGTGTTCATTGTTTAGTTTTGGAAGAAACTTACAACCTTTTAGATATTTAGCAAGGTCCTGTAGAAATGGAAGGCAATTCATACCATGCTTAATTGAAAGAACATTCAGACTTTGCAACACAATAGCAATACATCGAGAAAAGTCACTAGCAAATCAAACACATGAAGCTAAAAACATGGAATCATGAACATATGCATAGTTCCTATCTTATATGATAAGTATAATGGACCACATCTAGTTAGGGATGGTTATAATAAAAATTCAGTAGATAATATAGCAATATGTACAAAATTAGGACCCTCAAGAAGATATAAACAAAAATTATCCTGTCTTAATATTTACTCTCTTAATACAGAATCGTACTCACAGTCGGAATCTTGACGTAACCAGCGGGTGCCAAGTGTTCCTGTGATTGTATTAAGGTTCCCAAACAAATCAAGAAGATGAGGTTAAACAGTTACGTGTGAAAGAAGAGAAACAATTAGTTTGGCACAATATTTCTACAGTGGATGTGCAAAGAAGTTAGTTCATGGTGCAGAAAAAGAAGTCTGGATAAGACTGAGCAACATTATTCGTGAGTATCAATGTAACAAAACGGTAATGCCAATCAAAAATGACTAGGAAGACCAAGCCAAACCTGGACATAGGCAGAGTAGACCCCTAGTAGCTCGATCAAATAGTCCACAAGAACACAGAAGACACCGGACTGTCAGAGAAGGAAAAAAAATCAAACTGCAGTGATATAAGCAAACTTCAACCCCCTTGAGACCTCAACCAAGAGAATGCTAGAGAATTCCGTATCCTAATGCCAAATCAATCTAAAACCACGCCAGAAATGCATGTCAGGACTTACCCTAGGAGAAACATCCTCCATCCTAAACTACGAGATTAGTGATTTTTGCAATTAAATATGGGAAAGAAGGTCCCCGGAAAGAACTACTCTCAAATAGCCAGGCAGATTATCTCTTCATCACAATATATCAACTTGCCAAGAAGTTTTTCGCATTCTGCGAAAGGATACTTAACTTTCTCACTTTAAAGATCACAAACAGAACGAGCTTCCCTTTTGCTGTTAATAATTGGTAAAAAGAATGGATCAAACGAAAAAGGAATGGACAACTTACTCCACAAAATGGTATAGACGCAATTCCAGCATGGATACCTGCCAGTGATATGAAGTTCTTCACCTGCTCCACGAACAGAGAAACAAGCTTGCGTTGTTAGAACAGTTAAGAAAAGCACTCTGGAGAAGTGATTTTGCTTCGTAATGAATGGAGCAATGAGGATCAAAGAATTTAAGTTGAATAACAGAGCAAGTTGAAAATTTTCAGATAGGTATCTGGTGTCAAAGGAAAGAAACAGAAACACGGAAACAATCGTCCTCTATAGTCCACCTATAAAAAATACACAAGTGGAAAGCACACATTATTTTGTTCTTCTTTTTAGTCCTATCTTTCTTTTCCTTTTTTCCTGAATTTACTTGGACTGAAGGGTCAATTTGCAAAAAAGAAGAGACCAAGTTTTCTTTTCCGCAGTTCAACTAATTTTTTACTTTCCATTACAAATTATGTACGTGACATGATATGGAACCGTACTATCACAACACTTATTCTCCTTTACAATCTCCACTTCCTTCCATCAAACGTATCGCAAATTTCAGTCCAGGTGAAAGCATATAAGAAAATGTCTTTTTTTGCTGGTTAAGCAGTAGGTAACTTTGTTCCCCTGCTAATAACAGCAAAAGGGACCAGAGCATCAAGAAGGTAGGTTAGCAAATTATATTAGGTAGTGTAGAAAGAAAGAACTTAGCAAAGTCTGCACCTGATTTAATTGGTGACATCATGTTGTCCCAAATCTGCAGTTTAGGGAAATATTTGCTACAAATCATTGAGATGTCCGACTAGTGGTGAAGGAAAAATGTCATAAGGACCAAGTTCCATCCAAAGTTCTCCAAATATCTCACTGGTTGGTGGGACATGGAATTTGCACAGAAATGCACTACAGCCACAGCTGTTTTGAAATGCACAAATATAAAGTAAACATCAAAAGGCTTGTGATCTGCAGTTTTTGTGTCGTCCTTAAAAGCTGACATTCCCATGTGGACCCATTTTTCTTCTGCAATATATTAGGTAGTTAATCTTTTTACAGCATGGAAATCATTCCAGTCAATTATTCCTGCCTAAACATTCGTCAAGATATTTGCTCCTCTTCACTTTATATACTGTTCTGAGAGGGAAGAGGGAAGACATACAGGATATAGTAGCAAGAGAAACTTCAGTGTATGAAGACAGATGAAGGAGCTTCAGATGAGTTATACCAACATAAAACGTTCTTAATCTAGCCCCACAGTATTACTAGCACAGCTCAGCGTTCTAGAAAGAGGTTGATTTTAAAAGGCCCATGACTGCACTCAAGTATTACTTCTAGGATCAAAGTAAAATTTGCAGAAATTTACACCATAGTGGCACAGCTTGACAAAGGGTCATTCTGCAACACAGAATCTCGTTTCACTGTTTAAAAATGTGACTCTCTCAAACTCAAAGTTCGATACTTCGACATCTTTAAGAAAACATTAGACAATAAAGAGAGTGCTTCTATGCATTATCTCAAAAGTTGGGCAGTAGTAGAATATATAAGACTCATGAAAGGAACACCAGGGAAAAAATCTATGAACAATATAAAATGATTCACATGTTTTTAACTCAACATCGAAAAGAAAGAATGCATGACATGAAACTGTTTAATTCACTCTGTGTAGAACTTTATCTCACCGGAGGTGCTCCATCACAAAATTCAACAACGCCTCGACCAATCATGGAGCCCTGTGAGATGGGCAGGTAAGTTGCAATGATGGTAGACATATAACTCTAACCATGAATATGAGAAACTATGCATACGGCAACAGGACAAAGACATCAATAAGAATTCACAGATTACTACATTGTCTATTATACATCTGTCACTTATTAAGGTAACTGTGCTGTCAATAAACTACATCGATACGGTATGTTGGTCATGTTGCCAAAGAAATACTGGATTACAACATAGAAAGGCATAGACTATATATAAAGAGTAGAAGATTGCAGCATCTAAACCACATATTTATCGCTAAATAATGGCCACTATGACGTCAATGTAAAGCTTTTAAAAACATTTGACACTTTAGAGAAACATGAAGTTTCCCACAAAGAAACCTCCTTGAACTCCTTCACTACCCCAATATCTCAATTATAGATTTTGTTTTAACTAAAATTGGTGTTAACAAGACATAATTATCAACATCTCTCTTTCCTAACATGTTGTAAACTCATTGAAATTACGGATGATGAAGAATGAACTCCTGTGATAACAGTTTTAGTCAGATAATTTTTACATTTCTTAGACCAAGTACTTCAAAAACGTTAGTTACTCACTTAACAAACCAATTCACTTAATTGTTAATGCAATCAAAACTCATAAATCAAAAGAGATTGACTGATTAACAAATTATATAACCAAAACATACTGTCCAAAGACCAATACAAAAAGAGACTTCGCTTCATATAGAAGACTTTTTCTCATACTAATTGTATATTCTGATTCTGGATCTAACACATAGCCCCAGTGGCGATAGAGATTTTAGTAAAAAACCATCATTCCAGTTCTCTTTCCAGCATGCTTACATCTCAGAGATGCTAACCTAGTTATGTTTCCTAGGAATTAACCGGGCCCTAGTTCTTTGATGCTGTCAATGCAAATAGCTCACTCACTCAACTGACAGCAGCAGATTTTCTCTTGCATCAAATAAAGAATCACAAACTTCTCAATATGCTCAATTTTGAGTCCAACCGAATTACTGTTTTAGTAGATCTAACAAATTCCCCACTTGTCTATGATTATAACACAATCCGCGTAATGGCTCCATCTACATGAGGGAACGTAAAGTTAGGGACTTATAATTTGGTTAAGATCGACGTTCAATGTCATTACCTGAGAAAGCCCAACTAAATTGTAGCCATCACTAAGTTCGCTCATGTTCTTCACCTGTGATATAGAAATTTTTCCGGTAAAAGTGAATTTTGGGTACCAGAAGACAATATATCTCACCAGAAACTGTCAACACCTTCTCACAAGCAATGGCAGTCTGAAAGGCAGGGAACATAACAGATTGTCACGGATTGTCAGATACAAATCATTATGGATAAAAAGCAATAGCCATATGACAACTTACCTGCTCTAGGATTGACATAGTCCACGAGTCCCATATGCCGTCTCCTATTTCACTACAAAGTAAGATACAATGGAAAGAGTAAATGGACAAAAATAAGTCCATTTTCCAATGAAATTAAAAAGATTAACCATAGCACCAATGTGGGAGAAAAGTCTAGACCAAGATGCAAAAGAAAAGGTTAGGTTAAACAAAATAACCCACTGACGAATGCAGTTTTGCCACTAACAAAGAATTCAGTACTACATTCACAAATATTGTCACAGTGGCTCAGATAGGACACTAATTACCAATTCCACAAACCGACATAATTGTAGTTAATGTTCCATAGAGGTACAAATTAAGAACATCAAAAGACTAGTCTTAAGAACAAGTATATAAACATCATCCTAAAGGTAATATGTTTGAAACTTCCCAAAGCATAGGAAAATAAGGAAAAAGAATATGCATCGATTAATTGTTGGGGCCTCAAGCAAGCAGTTTCCTTGGCAAAGCATCTCATTAAAGACTGATTCAGACAAAACAGTGTTTCAAAAGATAATATGAAAAATATCTTTATGAAGCTGAATCTTGAAAATGTTGATTCAAAGAAAGCAACCATACATGCAGTGGCCTTCAGAACCTGACCAGTTGCTTAATAGCTCCGTGAAGTTTGCGACTCCTTTGGAGCTGCACTTATCGCTAATACCTGATGCAAACAACTCATGGACGTCATTTTGTTTAAAGGAAATGTCAACTGGGGTAACTATCAAGATCAACATGTACAACAGTGCAGTGTGTACCACAGGTGCTCGTATTCCATAAACTCTCAGACATCTCGCTCCTATGACACAGAAGCCTAGGACACCCCTAGCAGAGCAAACACTTACAGCACACATTTCTGGAGAATTGTTCATCCAAGAAATGGACAAGGTCAAGAGTGATCTTCGGTGTCCCGCAATCCCTGGTGTGCATCTTTAGCATGCAAATTAAGGATTTTTCTTTAATCATGTTAGACACACTGTTTATTGCCAAAGTTTAAGCTGTAAAGAAACGGGCCAATGATATATTTGTAGCATATGACTAAAAAACTCCCCCCCCTGAGAGAACGTCAGTCCTGACACCTGCAAGACAGGTTGTGGATGGAACCACATTTACAAAATGACCGATGATACATGAAAATGGGCATAATAACAGGTTTTAACAAGCTAGAGAAAATTGAGAGGGATTGTCAGGATTTGAAGCCCTGATACCATGTTAGACAAATTGTCCCTCCCAAAAGTTTACGTTGCAAGGAAATGGGCCAAAAATCATTTATAGCATGTGACTGTACAAATCACAATCGAAATTTTTTTCGGAAAGATGCATGTTGGATGCAAATGGATCCATGAAAACCTCACGCTGCACAAAATTTCTTAGAAGAGCAAGACAGTCACAACTTCAAGTCTACACCTGTTCTTCTAATGGAAAAGAAACGAAATACTCCAGTACAAACAGTGTAGATAGAGATAGAACTACCATGCAAAAACTAGATAGAGTAAGGAAATGATGATGATGAAGGGGCATTTTAAATCTCCACGAGCATAATTAGATTAAGCCCCAAAGTGACTCATTGCCAGTGTATGGAAGCATAATTTGTCAACATTTTCCCCCTTCCTAGGCACAGAATTTTATAACCAAGTGGTCAAGACGCATATCAAGAAAGAACAGGAACAACATGCTGTGTACCCCCGAGCTCAAATTCTCAATTCGATCACCAACAGCGCCTTCCAAGAAGTCATCCAAACAAGAAAAACCAAAAAACTTAGTTGAGGGCCAAGTCCAAAAAGAAAAAAGAAAACAGAGTCCAAATCCTACAGTACGTGATACCACCGCCAACTCATACTTAACCATAAGTAGCACTGAAGCAAATAAATCAGCAAACACAAGATAGGCATGGCAATGACCCCAACTTACCCAACAACAGAACAGAACGATTTCAGAACCAGGAAAATGGGGCACTAAGGAAAACATTCAAAGGAGAAAGTGAGAAAATTTACCGTGGAAGACCACGAAAGGGATGGACTGCGTCACCGGTGCCAGAGCGAAAGCTAGTAAGCAGACAGCGCCGAGGATGGTGACTAGAGGGTGCGACGCCATTGATGAGAAGAGGAAGACGGAAGGGAAGGAGACGAAGAAGGGAGAGGCTCTATTTGGTTAACGAGCGATCGTTAACAAGCACGGGGAATTTTCGAGTAACTAACGTTCTTGATATTGTCGGCAGCGTCTGGGTAAATGAGAGAGGGGGAGTGGAGTAACAGGTGTGGAATCGAAATGGAAGCGCCAACCACCTTTCCAACTGCTGACAAGATCCTCAGACTCGTGGTCGGGCTGATGCGTCCGGATGGAAATGAGACAAAAATGGAAGAAGACCACGATGCCCTTCAAGGGTCACTTTTCTCCTTTTGCCTAAAAAAGATCGTGGCACCAACAACAAAGATCATGGACAATTGGCTACTACGTAAGAACAAAACATTCATGTTGCAGAAAAGGAATTGTTCTTCAGTCACTCGTGAACCCGAAGAATAATGACACCCTTAAAGGATTCAATTTGTACGGATCTAACGCTGTGAAAAATCTCAAATTACTACATTCATACCATATTAAGTCCAAATTAATTTTTAGACCAGTAAAAATTTCAAATTGATACACCGTACTACATTTACTCCAACCTAATATTCATGTCACGGGAAATTTAAAATTGGTATGTCATTGCCATATTTATTGTAAACCGATTTTCGTGTCACCTAAAATCTCAATCACCAAAACCTTATTTTGGAATTGTGCTAAAATATGCTGATTTTGCCTAAGAACTTCTCAAGTTTTGAAAAATTGCTAAAATTCCTAGTATTACGTAGCCAAAAAATCAGTTCGGCGGTAATATGACACTATTGTACCAGTTTGGGATTTTATGTGGCGAAAAAATTAATTTGAGGTAAATATAACATGATGTCTCGGTTTGGGATTATTTATGACATAACAATTAATTTGGGATAAATATAGTGCGAGTGTATCAGTCCGGGATTTTTTTTGTAGTATTAACTATTTCATATACTGTTGTGCACGTAGTTTGGATTTTTTAAATGCAAAACACAAAACTTTAAAAAGACATCAACACCGATACCTAAATTGGCACATAATTCCTTAATTATTTTCAAAAGTCGAATAACGTTTGAAATATTGATTGGAATAAAAAAAAACACACTTTCTAAATACGCTTAACTTCAAGCAAACAATAATGGATATTTGTTAATGAAACTGACTAAGAAAAAATAGAAGCTAGTTACATACTTCTTATTATTAATTGCTCGACAGTTTTTCTATTTCTATGGTCCAGCACATCAAGACACGGGACCGGTCCAGTGCACAATCTCAACCGTGGGATCAAAGGGGATTCAGTTCTGACCATGGATCGTTTAAATAGTGGAGACTTTTTACCTATTAAATCGGCTACCAATACTAACTTATTACCATTTTTTGTCTAAAAACTTATTTCCATTTAAGGTTTTTTTTTTTTTTTTGTGAGGGGGGGTCGAAATTTAAGGCAAGTTATTCACGATAAGGTTGTCAATTTTTATAATTGGTCGCGGATAGTTATTGTTGTGTTTAAGAATCTAAAGGCTTTTTGGGTAAATGTAAGTGCTATTTGGCAATTTTTTTAGAGAGATTTGGGGAGATGTAATTATATTTTCAAAACCCTCGAGAAAAGCCTTAAGCTTGAGGCACATCCATAGCTGCACCTACTTTCGGTTTTGAGTATTTTCACAATGCTAATACTGTTTTTCCTTCCAACTTTACCATCACTAAACTCTTAGAGTTTTGGAGACAGTGGAACAAGATAAAATAGAAAGGAGATAAAAAAAATAATTTTTTTTACGAAAATTACAAAAATCGACCACATCAATGCCGGTCATATTATGTAAAATTGTTGACGTTGACTAGAACGTTATGTCAGTAATTTTTGGTCAAAATTAACTAAAAGGCCTACATTGGCAAACTGTGAAAGGTTTATGACTAAATTAGTAAATTGTTAAGTTAAAACTACAATTAAAAAAGAACTGAATCGCCCAAATGGAAATAAGTTTTTAGACAAAAAATGGTAATAAGTTAGTATTGGTAGCCGATTTAATAGGTAAAAAGTCTCCACTATTTAAACGATCCATGGTCAGAACTGAATCCCCTTTGATCCCACGGTTGAGATTGTGCACTGGACCGGTCCCGGGTCTTGATGTGCTGGACCATAGAAATAGAAAAACTGTCGAGCAATTAATAATAAGAAGTATGTAACTAGCTTCTATTTTTTCTTAGTCAGTTTCATTAACAAATATCCATTATTGTTTGCTTGAAGTTAAGCGTATTTAGAAAGTGTGTTTTTTTTTATTCCAATCAATATTTCAAACGTTATTCGACTTTTGAAAATAATTAAGGAATTATGGGCCAATTTAGGTATCGTGTTGATGTCTTTTTAAAGTTTTGTGTTTTGCATTTAAAAAATCCAAACTACGTGCACAACAGTATATGAAATAGTTAATACTACAAAAAAAATCCCGGACTGATACACTCGCACTATATTTATCCCAAATTAATTGTTATGTCATAAATAATCCCAAACCGAGACATCATGTTATATTTACTTCAAATTAATTTTTCGCCACATAAAATCCCAAACTGGTACAATAGTGTCATATTACCGCCGAACTGATTTTTTGGCTACGTAATACTAGGAATTTTAGCAATTTTTCAAAACTTGAGAAGTTCTTAGGGAAAAATCAGCATATTTTAGCACAATTCCAAAATAAGGTTTTGGTGATTGAGATTTTAGGTGACACGAAAACGGTTTACAATAAATATGGCAATGACATACCAATTTTAAATTTCCGTGACATGAATATTAGGTCGAAGTAAATGTAGTACGGTGTATCAATTTGAAATTTTACTGGCCTAAAAATTAATTTGGACTTAATATGGTATGAATGTAGTAATTTGAGATTTCACGCGTTAGATCCGTACAAATTGAATCCTTTAAGGGTGTCATTATTCTTCGGGTTCGCGAGTGAGTGAATGCCTCTTCTGCAACATGGTTGATTTCTTTTCTTTGTAACGAAATGTTTGAATGTTTCAATCTGTTTTTCTATTCTGTGTTCTAGAATAGATTTTGAAAAACAAAATTTTTTTTCTGCAAGTGAATCTATTGTTCCAGACTTTGTGTTGTCATGCGCCATTGGATCTTTGTTGTTGGCGATAATCTTTTTAGGCAAAAGGAGAAAAGTGACACTTGAAGGGCATCGTGGTCTTCTTCCATTTTTGTCTCATTTCCCTCCGGACGCATCAGCCCGACCACGAGTCTGAGGATCTTGTCAGCAGTTGGAAAGGTGGTTGGCGCTTCCATTTCGATTCCACACCTGTTACTCCACTCCCCCTCTCTCATTTACGCAGACGCTGCCGACAATATCAAGAACGTTAGTTACTCGAAATTCCCCGTGCTTGTTAACGATCGCTCGTTAACCAAATAGAGCCTCTCCCTTCTTCGTCTCCTTCCCTTCCGTCTTCATCTTCTCATCAATGGCGTCGCACCCTCTAGTCACCATCCTCGGCGCTGTCTGCTTACTAGCTTTCGCTCTGGCACCGGTGACGCAGTCCATCCCTTTCGTGGTCTTCCACGGTAAATTTTCTCACTTTCTCCTTTGAATGTTTTCCTTAGTGCCCTTTTTCCTGGTTCTGAAATCGTTCTGTTCTGTTGTTGGGTAAGTTGGGGTCATTGCCATGCCTATCTTGTGTTTGCTGATTTATTTGCTTCAGTGCTACTTATGGTTAAGTATGAGTTGGCGGTGGTATCACGTACTGTAGGATTTGGACTCTGTTTTCTTTTTTCTTTTTGGACTTGGCCCTCAACTAAGTTTTTGGTTTTTCTTGTTGGATGACTTCTTGGAAGGCGCTGTTGGTGATCGAATTGAGAATTTGAGCTCGGGGGTACACAGCATGTTGTTCCTGTTCTTTCTTGATATGCGTCTTGACCACTTGGTTATAAAATTCTGTGCCTAGGAAGGGGGAAAATGTTGACAAATTATGCTTCCATACACTGGCAATGAGTCACTTTGGGGCTTAATCTAATTATGCTCGTGGAGATTTAAAATGCCCCTTCATCATCATCATTTCCTTACTCTATCTAGTTTTTGCATGGTAGTTCTATCTCTATCTACACTGTTTGTACTGGAGTATTTCGTTTCTTTTCCATTAGAAGAACAGGTGTAGACTTGAAGTTGTGACTGTCTTGCTCTTCTAAGAAATTTTGTGCAGCGTGAGGTTTTCATGGATCCATTTGCATCCAACATGCATCTTTCCGAAAAAAATTCGATTGTGATTTGTACAGTCACATGCTATAAATGATTTTTGGCCCATTTCCTTGCAACGTAAACTTTTGGGAGGGACAATTTGTCTAACATGGTATCAGGGCTTCAAATCCTGACAATCCCTCTCAATTTTCTCTAGCTTGTTAAAACCTGTTATTATGCCCATTTTCATGTATCATCGGTCATTTGTAAATGTGGTTCCATCCACAACCTGTCTTGCAGGTGTCAGGACTGACGTTCTCTCAGGGGGGGAGTTTTTTAGTCATATGCTACAAATATATCATTGGCCCGTTTCTTTACAGCTTAAACTTTGGCAATAAACAGTGTCTAACATGATTAAAGAAAAATCCTTAATTTGCATGCTAAAGATGCACACCAGGGATTGCGGGACACCGAAGATCACTCTTGACCTTGTCCATTTCTTGGATGAACAATTCTCCAGAAATGTGTGCTGTAAGTGTTTGCTCTGCTAGGGGTGTCCTAGGCTTCTGTGTCATAGGAGCGAGATGTCTGAGAGTTTATGGAATACGAGCACCTGTGGTACACACTGCACTGTTGTACATGTTGATCTTGATAGTTACCCCAGTTGACATTTCCTTTAAACAAAATGACGTCCATGAGTTGTTTGCATCAGGTATTAGCGATAAGTGCAGCTCCAAAGGAGTCGCAAACTTCACGGAGCTATTAAGCAACTGGTCAGGTTCTGAAGGCCACTGCATGTATGGTTGCTTTCTTTGAATCACATTTTCAAGATTCAGCTTCATAAAGATATTTTTCATATTATCTTTTGAAACACTGTTTTGTCTGAATCAGTCTTTAATGAGATGCTTGCCAAGGAAACTGCTTGCTTGAGGCCCCAACAATTAATCGATGCATATTCTTTTTCCTTATTTTCCTATGCTTTGGGAAGTTTCAAACATATTACCTTTAGGATGATGTTTATATACTTGTTCTTAAGACTAGTCTTTTGATGTTCTTAATTTGTACCTCTATGGAACATTAACTACAATTATGTCGGTTTGTGGAATTGGTAATTAGTGTCCTATCTGAGCCACTGTGACAATATTTGTGAATGTAGTACTGAATTCTTTGTTAGTGGCAAAACTGCATTTGTCAGTGGGTTATTTTGTTTAACCTAACCTTTTCTTTTGCATCTTGGTCTAGACTTTTCTCCCACATTGGTGCTATGGTTAATCTTTTTAATTTCATTGGAAAATGGACTTATTTTTGTCCATTTACTCTTTCCATTGTATCTTACTTTGTAGTGAAATAGGAGACGGCATATGGGACTCGTGGACTATGTCAATCCTAGAGCAGGTAAGTTGTCATATGGCTATTGCTTGTTATCCATAATGATTTGTATCTGACAATCCGTGACAATCTGTTATGTTCCCTGCCTTTCAGACTGCCATTGCTTGTGAGAAGGTGTTGACAGTTTCTGGTGAGATATATTGTCTTCTGGTACCCAAAATTCACTTTTACCGGAAAAATTTCTATATCACAGGTGAAGAACATGAGCGAACTTAGTGATGGCTACAATTTAGTTGGGCTTTCTCAGGTAATGACATTGAACGTCGATCTTAACCAAATTATAAGTCCCTAACTTTACGTTCCCTCATGTAGATGGAGCCATTACGCGGATTGTGTTATAATCATAGACAAGTGGGAATTTGTTAGATCTACTAAAACAGTAATTCGGTTGGACTCAAAATTGAGCATATTGAGAAGTTTGTGATTCTTTATTTGATGCAAGAGAAAATCTGCTGCTGTCAGTTGAGTGAGTGAGCTATTTGCATTGACAGCATCAAAGAACTAGGGCCCGGTTAATTCCTAGGAAACATAACTAGGTTAGCATCTCTGAGATGTAAGCATGCTGGAAAGAGAACTGGAATGATGGTTTTTTACTAAAATCTCTATCGCCACTGGGGCTATGTGTTAGATCCAGAATCAGAATATACAATTAGTATGCGAAAAAGTCTTCTATATGAAGCGAAGTCTCTTTTTGTATGGTCTTTGGACAGTATGTTTTGGTTATATAATTTGTTAATCAGTCAATCTCTTTTGATTTATGAGTTTTGATTGCATTAACAATTAAGTGAATTGGTTTGTTAAGTGAGTAACTAACGTTTTTGAAGTACTTGGTCTAAGAAATGTAAAAATTATCTGACTAAAACTGTTATCACAGGAGTTCATTCTTCATCATCCGTAATTTCAATGAGTTTACAACATGTTAGGAAAGAGAGGATGTTGATAATTATGTCTTGTTAACACCAATTTTAGTTAAAACAAAATCTATAATTGAGATATTGGGGTAGTGAAGGAGTTCAAGGAGGTTTCTTTGTGGGAAACTTCATGTTTCTCTAAAGTGTCAAATGTTTTTAAAAGCTTACATTGACC
>JAGVVM010004396.1:0-18297 GCA_019149425.1 Psidium friedrichsthalianum
CTATTGTTGACTTTGACTCATGGGCCCCATTCTTTGGTTAAGTCCCCAACTATTCCCCTCCCTCACGTCACCCCCATTTTCTTATCTATTCAGCCGAATGGCCCCATACACCCCACCATTTTCTGCTCTCTCTCTCCCGTTGGCCCCACCAGCTCTTCCATTCCCTTTTCCCATGCAATTCAGACCACTTTCATGATTTTTCTAGCCCCAACTTTTTGACTTTCTTCCAACTGTTCATGTAAGAACCTCTCTGCAGCCGAGCTCCACTTCTCCTTCTTCTTTCTTCTTCCTTCGGTGGTTTCTTGGGCAAGAACCGCTGCAACTCCTTCCCCTCCACCCCGACGCCACCCGGCTGAGCCTCCGTTGCGCCACCACCAACCGTCTGTCAGCCGTGCTTTCGGCCTCAGCCGGCCGCCGTTCGTGCAACTCCTTCTTCCTCGTACACGATCAGCGGCTCCCCCGCGAGCTTTGCCAGCTTGCGCGTCGTCTTTCCACCCCTCGGCTGTGCGAACCTCGCAGCTCGAAGCCCCTCACCCTCCGTTTGAGTCGCCGTCAGTTCGTCATCCCAGCAGCTCGTCGTCGCCATCCCCTCCACCGTCCGACGTCATCACCATCGCCCATCGTCATCGCCATCCAACCGTCGTCGCCGAAGCTCACCACCACCACCGTTCGCCGACGCTCGCCGGAAACCGCCGCCGTTCATCGTCGTCGGACGATTTAGGGTGAGTTAACCCCTAATCTTCGATTAGGTCGTTAATTGCGCTTAGGTTAGTTTAGATTAAATTAGTATTATTTTAATTAGTTAATCGCGATCAGTTTAAGTTAGTAATCCCGATTAGGTTAAATGACCGCGATTAGGATAATTAGACTAAATTGACTTGTCTATATTGTGATCGGTTTATTTAATTGAGGCGGGCCGGGATTATTTAAATTTAATAATTATTTCTGGATTGATTCAAAATTTAATTAATTATTTTGAACTTATAAAATTTAATTAATTTATTCTGAGCTGATTAAAATTTTAATTAATCATTTTTGGGCTAATAAATAATTATTATTATTTTGGGTTAATTATTATTATTTTTGGATTAATTATTATTATTATTATTATTTTAATTAATTAATTTGGACGAAATTAGTTAATTAATAATTGGTTAATTAATTATGATGTTTTAATTAATCGTGACTCATTATTATTAAATGAAATCTTGAGAGGGAGGTCGATGGAAGTCAATACAACTTGCCAGTACTCACTGCGATTATTGGAAAACCCAGGGAGATGCCGACGGAATTCAGAAGCAAGAAAGGAGCAAAATCGAAAACCTCTACATTAACAGAGTAAAACTGAGTAATGAAATACCGAAAGTAAGAAGAAAATTCGGTATCAAGGGGAATAAGTTCCCGACTCAAAGCTTGACAAGCAGAAGTGTCTGGTACAGAAACAGAAAGGGGCTGACCAAATCGGGATTCTGAAAACCAAGATGGAAAATAGAAAGCAGCCCAGACTTGCAGAATCCAAAGAGGGCCACCGAAAACTCCTAAGACACCTACGGAAGTCACCGAAGCAGCATGAGATAGCCCCCTGTACAGAAGAGCCAGAGTAGTCTTGCCCAGAGCCAACTTGGTTCCTGCGGCTAGGGCAGTGGCTATGTACAAGAAATCTTTAGATACCCTAATTACAGGGTGACAGAAAAGGAACTTGCACAGCCAGTAGAGTAAGAAGGCAATATGCTCTTCTTCGGTGGCCTCTCCTCCTCCTTGAATATTTGTTCAGAAAAGTCCCATAGGACAAAAATTTGATCGAGCTTTGACCCTGTGGAGCCTGAAGTTACTCACCCTGATTCTCCAGCAACAGTAACGACACCAGAGAGGCTCGCAATTACACTCCGGGTTTCATCCCCGAAGAACCTGTCTCTCACAAGGAGTTTACTTCGCCTGAAGAAGTTCTTCCGCTCGGTATGTACTTCCTAACCAACTCCTTTTGCTATTAAAATACTCCGCCTCTAACTGCTGTTAGGATTCCCGATTTCAGTGATTTCTCTTCCGACTCCTCCAATTGAAGCCGATCCTGATGTGCATCAACTTACCGATTCAACTTCTGCTCCCGAAGAAGATGTCTCTGCTCGCACTTCAGGTATGTGGATTTTTTACTCTACTATTCCTCATGGAGACTTAGTTGGTGGCTAACTAATTTTCTTGAATTGCATGACTCCGTTCCTCGAAAGCGCCAATTTTCCCTCTGGTCTCAATTCCCACAAGCTTACCTCCTCCTTTGACACAGCCTGTATCATCTCCTAGAGAATCTGACATACCATCATCTTCAACGATCGCTGATCCATCGCCAAAGGAGATTCCCCTATTGTCTGAACAAGAGAGGGACGCCTTCAAACAAATTCAACGACTCAAAGCAAAAGAAACAGCTCCAGTTCAATTGAAGGACCTCTTGTCGGCAACTTCTCCTGTTCCTTCCCAGGTTGCCAAAGCTAATTATTGGCAAGAATTTTTAGACCTTTTGGAACCTGGCTATGGGAAGCTGATCGTGGATTCTAAGAGAGAAAAGCGGGCTAGAGCCCTTGCTCAGGAAATCTTTTCAGGAAATCCTTCTTACATGCCCTTGGCTGAGCTTAAAAGTGTCTGCACCGAATTTCAGCTCAGTTTTGTTGGAGCAGTAGACACAGTGAGGGTCAATATGCACGCTTTACCTTACTTTCTTTCCATGGAACAGCGACAATTAGCTATTGAAGATGAACTGCAAGAACAGCTGGATGATACACTCCTATCTTTCAACACTTACACTGCCCTGGAACAAGAAGTTGAGGCTCTCAAGAGGAAGAAGGCAGATCTTGAAGCGGCTCTCAAAGTGGTTGACAACAAGATCCGTCTTCGGGAAGCTGAACGAAATGAGCTTTGTGTTTCTTGCCGGCAAGACCTCAAGAAATACACAGAACTGACAAAAGAATACGACTCCGGGAAGCGCAAGAATCTAGGTGCAGAGCAGCAGAGGAAAAAGATGATGGAGCAGAACTTCAACCTTGAAATTAAATTGCGAAATTTTGTAAGGACAGCCAAGCAATTGTTGGCCGATGCCGAATGGTAATCTTACTGTTGAGTTCTGCCTTCCCGAATGAATTCTGTGATGTTCCCAGTTTCGTGTGTATTCTGCTCTGAATACTTGATTTTGGTATTTCACTAAGTTCTCTGCATCGTAACTTCTTGATAACTTGACTTCGGAAGATAACACAAATGATTAAATTCCTTTCCCGAAGGGTTCTTCAACCTATCCTCTTCATAACTCAGATTCGAGAGGATATTGATGGTAACGGGCACTGGAACCCTTTTTCCGAACACTCTCACCTACTCGCGTAATCTGTGAAATTCGGGACTATAATGCCATGGGAGATCAAATCTTCTTCCCGAAAAACTGTTTGGCTTGGGCATCCTTGACACGCTTCGAATCGGAAATGCGACAATGTGATGAATCAGAACGTGTTTCTGAGATTATTTTACCTTATATTCCTCTGTAATCGGGATTCGGGAAAACAGTTCAACACCAACAAGTAGAATTCCCGAAGATGCTTCGACTAACAATTCGAGTAACTTAATTTCGGTAGACTAACCTCGCGTATACTTAATACCGAACCTAAATATTTTCCCGAAGTCTTCTCAACTTTAGTCTTGGATAACTCGAATTCGGGAAATTCACCCTGTTGATAACTGAATATTCTCCACACGATCTCACGTTTCCTTGCTGTTTTAGCTCATTCTTAAAGGCATTCCCCACGTTCTGATAACTGTCTCATTGTCTTGTCTATATATCATCCGATCATCTTTTCTCCAAAATGTTCTAATCTGTTCATTGGCTTCAATCTTTATTCCACCATGTCTTCCAACGGTTGCCATTCTCACCATGGAGGTAACATTCAGCAACGATCCTTCATCTGTTTGTTCTATGTTCCATCTGATTCATGTTCGTAATTCCAATGATCACGGTTTGATCTTTTCAGGTCCATCTTCTGTTAGCCATTCACCTGATGATAACCGCGCAGTCTGGAAACGCCTTCATGAACTCCTTTCCCACGGTTACGGTGGCTTATTCAGGACTCCCGATCTAGAAGAAGAAGTGAATAACCTGTCAAATCTGCTTCGAGCCAAACTTTTCTTGTTTGCCGACCCGTACTTCTTCGATTTGACATGGGAATTTTTCTCTCTTTTTCCTTCCAGTTTGGACACCTCTCGTCAGACCATTGAGAAAATTCATGAACTCAGTCCCATTGTTCAGGAATCTGGCATCATTGGAACTCGAATCTTCGACGAATCAACACAGTTATCTAACTTGAGAAAGGAGCATCGTAAAGCTGATCAAATGAGTTCTCAACTCCACTCGGACGTGGATGCTGCTGCTAACATCCGTGATTTCTTTTCAGAGCTCATCCTTGAATATGGAGATTTTTCAATGTTGAGAGATGCCTTGACACAAACTGAGCATTTGGCTGATCACACGTTCAATCTGTACGAAGACACAATCCATGAAATGAATGGTCTTGCCGAAATAATTCAGACCAAGACGCATCGCTTGGCTGATTTGGAAGTGCAACTTGCTAAGCTTCAACACGATCTGTGCTACCATGCCCATCTCCTAGCTGACCTTCGTGCCTTAGAAACGGACTTGAAAGTCCTAACGGCTAAGATTGGGGCATATTTTCGTTTCATGTAATTGTGCTCATGTTACTGCCGCATCTCCCAAATCGAAGGATGATATTTCTTTAGATATTTTCCATTGATTGATCGAAGTAACTCTTTTCCATCTATATCCATCAATCTATATGCATTCCCACTCATTACTTCAGTAACTAAATATGGTCCTTCCCAGTTCGGTGCCCATTTGTCAAACTCTGGATCTTGTTGATTAACTGGTAAAATGGTCTTCCATACCAAATCACCAACGGAGAACCTCTTTTCCTTTACTCTTTTATTATAAGCTCGGGCTACTCTTCTCTTCTGCGCCAGTAATTTGTCCAAGGCCATTGCTCGAATTTCATCTAAGTCATCAACATTAATATGCATCCAGTCACGATAGTCTTCGGGAAGTAACTCGCTTTGGAGTTGAACTCTTAAAGACTCCACTGTGATTTCCATTTTCATCAGTCACTATCCCATTCACACAGTTCGTTCATTTTTTCAATCAGAACAGAGCCACAGAACCCTTCTTAATAAAAACCGAAGTACGAATTTCGGTGAAAGATATTCCTGATCACAAATCGTGCGAACACAAACAAAAGAACAAGCTCATAAGAAGAAAGCTTCATTTGACGAAGAGAAAGGGGTGGAAAAATTATTAGTTTATAACTGCCATCTTCAAACATTAAATTTCAGAAATTAATAGATGTAAAGAGTTTGGCATTGCTGTTTTAAAACTCAACTAACCCATCCCATCCGTAAGATAACATTTCAATCCGAGCCTAGAAGAATTAAGATCCGCAGTTTATAGTGATTCCGAAAAGTAGAAGTTCTGACATCCTCAGAAAAATGCATATAATGTGATAACATAATCAGAAATGCCAAGCAAGAAGCTGCAGCCATTGTACGTCTCTCAGCATATTTGGAGCATCATGCACAGTGTGCAAAGTGAAGGGATATATATGGTTTAATAAGACAGTCAGGCATATCAAGCAGATCTAGCTTTCTCTCCTCAGAAAATGGTTAGCTTGAACATGGAGAACATAGTGTGCAAGAAAAAATATGTGAGATGATAAAACAGTGGTTTCAAACACCAACTTACACATCAATTCATGAGGCAGTGCAAAGTCATAATCATTCCTCCCCCTTCTTATGCAGCATATGTATAGCACCAAAAGCAGCACAGAGAACACAACAAGACATGCTAAGGCTATGGCAATTTCACCACCAGTGGACAAGCCGCCATTTTCCCAAAATAGAGAACACGCAGGCAAAGAAGGTACACCCAAGCCTTTGTTACCAGAGAAGTGAACAACAAAGAATAAGGTTAGAGAGTTATCCAACTTATAAACTAGGATAGTGTATTAGAGAACAAAATACAAAGGCATAAAGGATGCAACATTCAGAAAACTACGGAAACAGTACATTGTTCCAGTAACCGAACATGAATCATGACTAAACAAATTTGACATGAAACTCAGGTATAGCAATCTATATGTTGCATCCCCAAATGCACATTATGTTTTGTTGAGCTGTGGAAACCACAAATTTTTCCAAAAAGGACTTAGTGGAAAGAGATAATAAGAACATAGTGTGCAATAAAAAAGGAAAATTCACGACCAAAGTTAAAAAAAAGTAAACTCACCATCAAGAACATATGGGTGTTCAGGACAACTCCAGCTTTAGCTCCCAGACTTCAAATCTAGATAACAGAAACCAAATTTCAGTAAAAAGACGCATTTGTAGTAATGCAAGGGCAGGTGATGTACAGAGGATTGGGGCAGTTATCACTAGTACGATCACAAAGCTAGAGGAAGAGAAACTCGCACAAAACTTCTACTTTGAGTTATTGGCCAAAGTAACAGTCAATCAATCGCTACAAATATAGATGGACCTTCAGTATCACAATTCAGCTTTGCATATTCTCTAAGATATGGCGCCTGAACTTCAATCCAAGTCATCAAAAGAAAATCTCAGCTTAAAATCTTCAAGATAGTTACCGAGAAATTTCTTCACACGGCAAACCACATCACACTCTAACTACACAGTCGAAAAGAAAAGGAAAGTGAACTGATTTTATTTACTTTATCTCGTCTCCTGAACCATACTCGATCGAATTGCCATAAACACTTCGATACTCGCTTAGTTCCAACCAGAATGTCTACATCGAAACCCGCCGAAACAACTTCCCTCCAAAGATTATACTATTTCCACACATATTTAAGCACTAGACAATCTCGAATTCCAAACGAACAGTACGCTTTCAAAGAACACCTTTCCAAACTTTAGCTCCACCGACAAAAGCAGCCATAACTTCAATGCCAAGACTAAGGAGGAGGAGGAGGCAGTACCTGGTTAAAACGACATTAGTCGACGAAGAGAAGATCTCTGGAGCTTGAGACCTCCTTCGAGCCCACTGATCTGAGACTATAGCGTGAAACAGCAAAGCGAGGCAGTTGACATCTTTGTCTGCGTTGCTCTCTCTCTCTCTCTCTCTCGTCCGGCTAGAGCCACGACTGCAAGGACGCGAACATTTCGTCGTCTGTTTCTCTCTCTCCGACCGACGACCTCTTCTTCAGAGGGAAGCTCGTGCCATCGAGCCCTCCGACCCCGACTCCACCAAGCCTCCGTCCATTTCCAGTAGCCGCGACCGGCGTGGGCCGTTGGGAGCGAGAGAGAGAGGGAATGAGAAGTCCTCAGAAGCGAGGACCGCGGCGGCGAGTGGTGGTCTTCGTTCGATTTTACGAGACAGAGAGGAGAGAGAGGGGGGTGAGGTGGGTCGGGGAGAGTTTCAAAAGAAGGGGGAGAGGGAGTGAAGGGAGGGAGGGGGGGAGGAGGAGGATCCGGAAGGGGAAGGTGGAATTAGGGAACCACGTGTCGTCCATTGAATGGGTCTTCCTGGTGATGACATGGAGTGGAGGGGCCCATCTATAATATACCTTCTCAATATTTTCGCTATTTTCTCCAGCAAGGAGAAAGAAAGTGGGACCGAAGGACGACGGGTTTTGCCACGTGTCGCACAGTGATTCTCATCTTCATGGCTTGTTAGCGGAATGTTAATCCTGCCTTGCCACTCATGGCGATGAGGATATTCCACTCTTCTTCTTCTTCTTCCTGGCCCTCCGTCTTCAACTTCAACTCCAAGCTCGACTCTCCCACCTTCTCCACGCAAATGCCCATCGGAACAACTTCACTCCTCCATCATGTGGTCGCGCGCTCCGCTTCATCTTCGGTGGCCGAGAACTCTGGTTCCGAACTGAAACGTGCTCTCGTCGGTGAAGCGTTGCGTGGTGGCGGATTCTGTCGCTGCGGAAGACGGCACTTCATGGAGGCAGCTGTATCAACCGCATCTCCATTCATCCCAATTCGCCCTTCAAATGCTTCTGATTCTTCTTCTGATTACGCGGTACGCATGCTTGTCTCGCTTGCTCTCGTAGTTACAAAGCTTTGTGGAGATGTTTTCATTTCGGGTTCTTTTTTTTCGGGTTTCCACGCATGCCGTTTTCGATTTTTTTTGTTTCCGTTACATGAGGGTGGATTTTAAATCAAATTTTGGTGAATACAGATAGTTTATTCGTCTCGTAGCTTAAGGTTTTTTCAAATCAAGTTGGCGATAGTCTCATGTCAGGTCCATCAGAAGCCATGATATGTTGAAGGAAAGTCGGTGAAATCAGATGTTATATAACGCCTTAAATATCAAACCACGACAATTCAAGAATCCGTCGTGGGAACTTGCTCTAACAGTTCCATTCAGGAAAGTGATTTGGTCAATGATAACGTCTCGAATTTGATAAAAGACCTTGACCGCAAGTTGTGGTGAGCATATTGTCCTTATTAAGTTCAGTCATTGCTGAACTGGGATGGCTGGATTTTGGGCATTGATTTCATCCTGTGTGGAATGCGAGCGATCTGCGTATTTATCGGTGTGATATCAAAGGGAGGTTCTCTCGCTTTAATGTTCTGACTCCTTGTTCACCCTTTGAATATGATCAATGTCCATCCTTTAGTTGGAGCTTATGACGTCTTCCCATGTAAGAGTGAGTCTCAACCCATGAATAGATGAGCCATAGCTACACAGTTTGTTTATTGGACAAGTAGGTTGCCTTCTCATGTGGCCGGCTATCACTTTATTCCAACCATTTTTCATGTCCAATGAGTTCACGGAGATTGTCAGATATGGGGATGTGACATTTAACTTGCATTATCTGCACATAGGCAATTTTGGATAAATTTCACTCTCCAAGACCTCAGTGGTATGAGGAGTTGCAAGCTGTGGTCCTTGATAAGGATATGGAAGCTTACGAGGCTGAGGTTAGTCTCCCTTTTCAGATTACCGGAGTTGCCTTAATTTTTGTCTCCTTCGGAAAAAGATTCGTCTCTTGAGTTCATACACAACTATCTGCGGTTGCATTCTGTTACTTTGCAAGATTGCAGGGTATAAGTCCCAGCTATTCAGCAAATTGAAGGGAAACGTCAAGGAAGTTTTGGAGATCGGTGTAGGAACAGGTCCTAATCTCAAGTATTATGCCAATGACAACAATGTCCATGTTGTCGGGATAGACCCAAATAGAACAATGGAAAGATATTCTCGGGCAGCAGCAGCAGCAGCTGGTCTACCATCTCCCAACTTCAAATTTCTCCAAGCAGTATGAATGCATGAAAATGGCAATACTAGTTGCTGATATTCGATTTCCTTTTTTATTGTTTATTATTTTTGAATTTGTGCACTTTTGAAGAGTGTGGTCATTGGAATTGGTACACCCAGCAGAGATAATTGGGCTTGAGTGATCCATGGTCAATGGATCATATAAGCTTCAACAAGAAGATTCTTCGTGATAATTCCCCAAAAACAAAGAAGAAGGTTTTGTCCAGGAATCATTCAAAATGCATAGGCTGTTTAGGAATCTGTAGTGTTTCTTCTAACTTATGTGCGGTGAGTTTTGCTCAAATATACAGAATGAAGATGCTTTCTGAAGTAGAAGGTGAATTTTTTCTTGTCTTCAAGATGCTACCAAATTACCAATAACTTTAATGGCCTAATAATTTGTCAACTTGCAAAGAAGATCGTCCAAACCTTAAAGAACTTAGTTGGCAAGATACTACATCTGGTGAGGGGATGGATCAAGAGTGGGAAAATGGCCATGGCTAGCTTTATTGGCCTTAGTCAATCTGAATACCAAGGATTATCTATGCCGAATATGACCTCTGTCTGCCAACGACCAATGTCTATCATGCCTTTTTCTTAGATCAGAATCTCTTTGGTTGATATCATCCAGGTTGGTGAGGCTGTACCACTAGGGGATGCATCTGTTGAAGCTGTTGTTGGAACACTTGTCTTGTGCTCTGTCAGTGATGTTGACCTGACGCTGAAAGGTAATTACTCTGCAAAGGCTATGATCTCCTTGTTTACCATCTGTCTACTTCTGCACTTCCATAGTGCGAATCTGAGGTGTTGAGCCTCTCTTTCGACTTCCTCATCTGTATGCAAAGTCAAGCAAGGTGTGAATATTCAGATAGCAGCTAGAAAACTTGGCATGTGAGTTGTGTAACATTGTTTATTTTGGAGGATTATACTCCTTTGTTATAGCTAGCGGGTTGAGGCCATTGGGTCCTTTTCAAGGCGTGACCTTTAATTTTAATCTCTTTAGAAGTGAAGAGGGTGCTTAAGCCAGGTGGTTCTTTCATCTTCGTGGAGCATGTGGCAGCAAAAGGTACGAGCCCAGACAACTTCTGAACAGTTGTTGCATGAAACGCAAGAAGTTTGAGTTGACATCACTTTAGATACTTGGTTATACTTTAGCGTTGATATTTGTTGTTCAAAATTTGATAATTCAGATGGAACAATCCTCAAGTTCCTCCAAAGAATCCTCGATCCCTTGCAGCAGGCAGTTGCTGGTGGGTGTCACCTTACAAGGGACACAGGGAAAAACATATCTGAGGCTGGATTCTCTAGTGTCGAGCTTGACACGGCTTTTTTAGCTAACGCCACCCTTATAAACTCTCATATTTATGGGATTGCAAACAAGTAGTGCTGCTAAACAACCACCAGTTTATAGAGAAGCGGCGAGCATGTGAAATTACCACCTGGGTTTGCTAGTCTGGTCCCTTCAGGATAGTTTCGATCTGGAACAAGCAATATAGGAAATATCGGTCTCTACATTTGTGTATAATGAAGAATGCTACAAGTCCTTTGGCCTTAAGTAGGTGCACTCTGTCCTTATGATCCCATAATATATTGTTTGTATCTACGCAGTAGCACATTCTTGTGCCTGTCTGACTTTGAGCTGGATCTTGATCAGCACGAGCTGGAAGAAGATAACGATTATGTGGAATGGTTTTTGCTTCATGAAAAACAACTGACTCGAGATGTCTTTGCAACTAGGCTATTGTCTGCAAAAGTAACACCATTGACTGGCTTACAGTTACTGATACTGGCTATTGATACCAAACATGCTCTTGAGTCTTATTCTTCCTGTCTTGTGACCAGAACCAGAAGTAACCGAATCATGCTTAAGCCTGAGAAAAATAAAAATCGCATTGTGGTTGCTGGACTGCTGACGAGTGCGTTCAGAGACATCCGAATCGAACATATCACGAGCGTGGCCATCTGGAAACCGGCATGATTTGACTCGTTCTCAATGAAAAGTAATCTTCCATGATGCCGGAATGTTCTTGTCAACATAATAACAACGGACACAAATGGGATGCGCCGACAAGAGTTGACATCTCTGTAGGATGGCTGCATGTGTTCTCACTTGTTTGTTCATGGAAAACATCTACAAGTATCATTCCTTTTGTAGCCATTGGCCGGCACTTTTAATTTATTCCTTTGGGTTGAGCTTAAAGCCGAGAATCACCGAACACTGGTGCCCGTGCTTACTACAGCTTGAACGAATGCCTTGTGATTGTGAATTTTCGCGGTCATCTGATGGATTTTATCCCTTCTCTCGTCGGCCCTTTGTCCTTTTCAGTATGTTGAAAAAATCTTAATTTTGTTCCAGTATATTGAAATTGCCGATGTGGACGCCGGTCGTCTTACACGACACTGTTAGAGCTGATGTCGACATTTTTTTTCTTTATAATTTTGCAATATTTCGTTTGAATTTTATTTCTTTCTAATTATTAAATGTCAATGTCAATGCCATACATGTCACGTAGGATCATCGTTCACTTCAGCAATTTTCAATTTGAAAGCAGATAGACTCAATTGATATCAATGTAAAAAGGTTTAGTACTAAAGCGATCTAATTAAAAGGTTTATAATCGATTTGGTACAATGTAATAGATTTTTGACTTTTGATTTTTTTTTTCCTTGTAAATTGCGTGAACCGTGGAAAAAGAGACCTTTTACCGCAGCATTCATGCAGTTGATGAACCACATCAAACCACTGCACTGAAGCAGATCCACTTTGATAAATATGAACTTATGTGCATCTTTTATGGTACAGCATTCATGCGTCTGATAAAGTCGTGCTAAATCTCGATTTGTCATGTCATTTGTGACAGCACTAGGCACGCTTTTCCTTTCATAAAGTTTTTTTATTTTTTTACGGTCGGATGCTTTCATAAAGTTTTTTTCGCCCTTTCATAAAGTTTTTTTTTAAAAAGAGCTTTGCCCCCAAAAGATAAAAATGGCGCATTTATATTGGAACAAGAATCATGAAGGGCTAGACGACAGTGCTTGGTTGTTTTGACTTTTGAGCACAGTCCCTTGACAAAAAAGACTTAACATGGTATGAATGGAAAAAATTAATTACATCTTTGTAATGTAAAACAAGTCCAAAACAACTTTTAATCTCAAATTTCGGTCCTCAAACTTCAATGATGATTCACAGCTGTCAAAACCATTGTTAACTCAAGCCCGACCTTTACTCTCGTTGTGGGGTTTTTCATTTTTGCCACCACACTCGCATGTATGTGCATTTTAAGACAGTGTAGAAGAGGAAACGGATTGTTCTTGTCATGAATCCGCTAATTCCTTTACTGTTTAAGATGTGGAATATCAATAAAGCTGATCACTGTCCGAGTAAATCATTAGAGTAGAGCCCTCATATTGAACCGGATATCCAATCTTGATGGAGGTGGCGAAAAGCTAGTGTTTGTTCGCCAGTACACTCATGTGGGCCCACAGACCAGTCCCCACTGGCTGCATGTGATCCACGTGGCCTTGCAGCCACACAACAGAGCGACCCCGTTTTAGCTATTTTTGTATAACTCCAGAAGCTAATATCTTAACCTTTTAAAACTGGACAATGATCAACTGAAATGAATCTGATAGTGTCTATCATGTCAGCTCATGATTCCATCAAGGAATTAGGTTCACCGAATACATAAATGTCTGCCACTGGTGCTCGAAATACAAGGCAGTATTGTGGCCAAGAAGGACACATAATTCAACACCGGCGAGTAAACAACTTACCCTCCTAGTCAGGGTAATTATGCCCCCTTCATTGTCACTGTCCAGGAAGAATTTGAATCCATCCTGAAGAATGTGTAGCTATGCCTACAGTAACCAGATTTTGATAAGAAACTATAAGGAATCACAGAGGAAATTCTGGCACATAAAGGAAAACGGAAAAAACAATCTCATAGGGCTAAAGATGAACAAAGAAATTAAGGTCCTGAGAATCTCAACAAGAATGCCATTGCTAGGGACTCAGGTCATGGCTCCAAGGCAACACCACTGGTGTCCTAATTAACAACAACGAGCAACAATCTTGAATAGCATGCAATTTCGGGTTTAGGCAGTCATGACCTTGCGCAGAGTAGTTCCAGGAATTTCTCAGCAGGACCAGAGAAAAAACATGAGGAAACAACCCTTCTTCCCCTCAGCTTTCACCATCTCATGCTAAAACATGCTTTGGCAAAATAAAGCCGAAATTTACACTGAAAAAACTATCACAACAAATTCCAAAAATGACAAAAGAATTGAAAGCCCCAGGTGTCTAAACAGCTGAAGTCAGCACTAACAGCATACCTGCACGAGTCACCCTCACCAAGAGATTACCAAAGGGGGAAAAATTAGAACTTGACAGCAAAATCAGTAAATTGCTACCCAAGAACTATTTCCGGAGGCTGAAGCAAAAAGACCCGCCAAAGAAGTCGAGCACATTTTAGAAGATAAACACTAGCCAAAGCGAAATCAACACCATTCGAGCTAAATAGCTCGAGAAATTACTAAAAGAACGCCCATATAGAAAGCAGTAAGATGGAGCCAACACTCACCAGTGCGATCGGTCATCGAGGAAGAAGGGTAAGACAGAGAGAGAGCGGGCGTGTCATGTGGAGAAATGCAGAGCTTGGGGATTCATCATTTGAGGAAACGAACACGAAACTGCACTCCAGGAAGTAAAGCCCTAACAGTTGCAGACCGGAGAGAAAAGGAACGGAGGCGTCTGGCGTCGTTTGCATTGAGGTCCCCCATATTTTACGTATTTCCGCATATTCCCTGTGCTGACCATCCTAAGTATCACGAACCAACTCAACAGTTGCTTGATTAGACATCTCCACAAGTCGCATTAAAGTTCTTTAAAAGACACAATAAATTGGTTGGCTTTTGTTCATGCTCGAGTGTCATCGTGTTTCGAGGTATCTAATTTTTCCTTTCACCAGCACAATCATTTTTCAAAACATTAGACTCCTCGGTGCTTTATGGGGATGACTCTACTCGATTATCTAGATCGAGAGCTCGGACAGAGTCAACATCTAATTTTTACTTTATTGCTATTCTCACCATGTTAAATATTGAAAAGGATTTCATTTGATATTTTTAGCACGTTAAATTTGCGCCTTCATGACAAGAACAATCCGTTTCCTCTTCTACACTGTCTTAAAATGCACATACATGCGAGTGTGGTGGCAAAAATGAAAAACCCCACAACGAGAGTAAAGGTCGGGCTTGAGTTAACAATGGTTTTGACAGCTGTGAATCATCATTGAAGTTTGAGGACCGAAATTTGAGATTAAAAGTTGTTTTGGACTTGTTTTACATTACAAAGATGTAATTAATTTTTTCCATTCATACCATGTTAAGTCTTTTTTGTCAAGGGACTGTGCTCAAAAGTCAAAACAACCAAGCACTGTCGTCTAGCCCTTCATGATTCTTGTTCCAATATAAATGCGCCATTTTTATCTTTTGGGGGCAAAGCTCTTTTTAAAAAAAAAAACTTTATGAAAGGGCGAAAAAAACTTTATGAAAGCATCCGACCGTAAAAAAAAAAAAAAACTTTATGAAAGGAAAAGCGTGCCTAGTGCTGTCACAAATGACATGACAAATCGAGATTTAGCACGACTTTATCAGACGCATGAATGCTGTACCATAAAAGATGCACATAAGTTCATATTTATCAAAGTGGATCTGCTTCAGTGCAGTGGTTTGATGTGGTTCATCAACTGCATGAATGCTGCGGTAAAAGGTCTCTTTTTCCACGGTTCACGCAATTTACAAGGAAAAAAAAAAGTCCAAAAGTCAAAAATCTATTACATTGTACCAAATCGATTATAAACCTTTTAATTAGATCGCTTTAGTACTAAACCTTTTTACATTGATATCAATTGAGTCTATCTGCTTTCAAATTGAAAATTGCTGAAGTGAACGATGATCCTACGTGACATGTATGGCATTGACATTGACATTTAATAATTAGAAAGAAATAAAATTCAAACGAAATATTACAAAATTATAAAGAAAAAAAATGTCGACATCAGCTCTAACAGTGTCGTGTAAGACGACCGGCGTCCACATCGGCAATTTCAATATACTGGAACAAAATTAAGATTTTTTCAACATACTGAAAAGGACAAAGGGCCGACGAGAGAAGGGATAAAATCCATCAGATGACCGCGAAAATTCACAATCACAAGGCATTCGTTCAAGCTGTAGTAAGCACGGGCACCAGTGTTCGGTGATTCTCGGCTTTAAGCTCAACCCAAAGGAATAAATTAAAAGTGCCGGCCAATGGCTACAAAAGGAATGATACTTGTAGATGTTTTCCATGAACAAACAAGTGAGAACACATGCAGCCATCCTACAGAGATGTCAACTCTTGTCGGCGCATCCCATTTGTGTCCGTTGTTATTATGTTGACAAGAACATTCCGGCATCATGGAAGATTACTTTTCATTGAGAACGAGTCAAATCATGCCGGTTTCCAGATGGCCACACTCGTGATATGTTCGATTCGGATGTCTCTGAACGCACTCGTCAGCAGTCCAGCAACCACAATGCGATTTTTATTTTTCTCAGGCTTAAGCATGATTCGGTTACTTCTGGTTCTGGTCACAAGACAGGAAGAATAAGACTCAAGAGCATGTTTGGTATCAATAGCCAGTATCAGTAACTGTAAGCCAGTCAATGGTGTTACTTTTGCAGACAATAGCCTAGTTGCAAAGACATCTCGAGTCAGTTGTTTTTCATGAAGCAAAAACCATTCCACATAATCGTTATCTTCTTCCAGCTCGTGCTGATCAAGATCCAGCTCAAAGTCAGACAGGCACAAGAATGTGCTACTGCGTAGATACAAACAATATATTATGGGATCATAAGGACAGAGTGCACCTACTTAAGGCCAAAGGACTTGTAGCATTCTTCATTATACACAAATGTAGAGACCGATATTTCCTATATTGCTTGTCCCAGATCGAAACTATCCTGAAGGGACCAGACTAGCAAACCCAGGTGGTAATTTCACATGCTCGCCGCTTCTCTATAAACTGGTGGTTGTTTAGCAGCACTACTTGTTTGCAATCCCATAAATATGAGAGTTTATAAGGGTGGCGTTAGCTAAAAAAGCCGTGTCAAGCTCGACACTAGAGAATCCAGCCTCAGATATGTTTTTCCCTGTGTCCCTTGTAAGGTGACACCCACCAGCAACTGCCTGCTGCAAGGGATCGAGGATACTTTGGAGGAACTTGAGGATTGTTCCATCTGAATTATCAAATTTGAACAACAAATATCAACGCTAAAGTATAACCAAGTATCTAAAGTGATGTCAACTCAAACTTCTTGCGTTTCATGCAACAACTGTTCAGAAGTTGTCTGGGCTCGTACCTTTTGCTGCCACATGCTCCACGAAGATGAAAGAACCACCTGGCTTAAGCACCCTCTTCACTTCTAAAGAGATTAAAATTAAAGGTCACGCCTTGAAAAGGACCCAATGGCCTCAACCCGCTAGCTATAACAAAGGAGTATAATCCTCCAAAATAAACAATGTTACACAACTCACATGCCAAGTTTTCTAGCTGCTATCTGAATATTCACACCTTGCTTGACTTTGCATACAGATGAGGAAGTCGAAAGAGAGGCTCAACACCTCAGATTCGCACTATGGAAGTGCAGAAGTAGACAGATGGTAAACAAGGAGATCATAGCCTTTGCAGAGTAATTACCTTTCAGCGTCAGGTCAACATCACTGACAGAGCACAAGACAAGTGTTCCAACAACAGCTTCAACAGATGCATCCCCTAGTGGTACAGCCTCACCAACCTGGATGATATCAACCAAAGAGATTCTGATCTAAGAAAAAGGCATGATAGACATTGGTCGTTGGCAGACAGAGGTCATATTCGGCATAGATAATCCTTGGTATTCAGATTGACTAAGGCCAATAAAGCTAGCCATGGCCATTTTCCCACTCTTGATCCATCCCCTCACCAGATGTAGTATCTTGCCAACTAAGTTCTTTAAGGTTTGGACGATCTTCTTTGCAAGTTGACAAATTATTAGGCCATTAAAGTTATTGGTAATTTGGTAGCATCTTGAAGACAAGAAAAAATTCACCTTCTACTTCAGAAAGCATCTTCATTCTGTATATTTGAGCAAAACTCACCGCACATAAGTTAGAAGAAACACTACAGATTCCTAAACAGCCTATGCATTTGAATGATTCCTGGACAAAACCTTCTTCTTTGTTTTGGGGAATTATCACGAAGAATCTTCTTGTTGAAGCTTATATGATCCATTGACCATGGATCACTCAAGCCCAATTATCTCTGCTGGGTGTACCAATTCCAATGACCACACTCTTCAAAAGTGCACAAATTCAAAAATAATAAACAATAAAAAAGGAAATCGAATATCAGCAACTAGTATTGCCATTTTCATGCATTCATACTGCTTGGAGAAATTTGAAGTTGGGAGATGGTAGACCAGCTGCTGCTGCTGCTGCCCGAGAATATCTTTCCATTGTTCTATTTGGGTCTATCCCGACAACATGGACATTGTTGTCATTGGCATAATACTTGAGATTAGGACCTGTTCCTACACCGATCTCCAAAACTTCCTTGACGTTTCCCTTCAATTTGCTGAATAGCTGGGACTTATACCCTGCAATCTTGCAAAGTAACAGAATGCAACCGCAGATAGTTGTGTATGAACTCAAGAGACGAATCTTTTTCCGAAGGAGACAAAAATTAAGGCAACTCCGGTAATCTGAAAAGGGAGACTAACCTCAGCCTCGTAAGCTTCCATATCCTTATCAAGGACCACAGCTTGCAACTCCTCATACCACTGAGGTCTTGGAGAGTGAAATTTATCCAAAATTGCCTATGTGCAGATAATGCAAGTTAAATGTCACATCCCCATATCTGACAATCTCCGTGAACTCATTGGACATGAAAAAT
>JAGVVM010004397.1:0-37341 GCA_019149425.1 Psidium friedrichsthalianum
AGGAGTATACTCGAGTCCTCTAGTAATCACAGAGCGCCCTCGATGCATAAGTCCAATCTCATCTCTACGGCCTACGTAATTACAATAATTTTTCAGAAGACAACAATACTTCCATAGGAACCTAGGAAAGATTTTAGAGTGCCATAAAAACTAGACCTTATTCGTCCTGTCCACCTCTTCAGCGATCGTGTGTCTAGAAAACCCCATCCGGGACAAATGCAGTCTATCATAGTTACCGATCACATGATTCATCATTAGATTAAAGGATCTAGTAATTGGTTTCCTAAGAATTATTTAAGGCAGTCCTATTCTATTGTTTGTTGAATGCACACCACACGTAACGGAGAAACATCCCATACTTGAGATTTGTTTTTTTGGTGGCCTTTCAAGAACATGCAACATCATGGCATAGATGATGGCACGAGTGGATTTTCATTCCAATTCGATATTGAACCGTCAATGTCGTATCTCTCGATGGTTTTGGTTTTTTCTTTTTAGTCAATTGAACTTTCATTAGAATTAGCTAATTTGAAAGAATAAAACGAAGGATCGGCACGGCCCCATTCTTCGCCTCAAGTCTTTAAAAATATACCCTAGGCTTAAGACCCTATAAATAGCCAAAACTTTTGTGTACGCCGCTCATTTTAATGCCAACTTTTAAATGATCATTTAAGTGCCAAAAAACTTTCAAAACGATCACTTAAGTGTCAATTTTTTGAAAAAACGATCACTTCATGCCAAAAATTTCAAAACGCACTCTTTGCCAAAACTTTCAAAAATCACTTAAGTGTCATTTTTTTTTTCAAAAGCGATCACTTAAGTGCCATTTTAAAAAAAACAATCACTTCAGTGCTATATCTAGAGATCTAAAATTGACATTGAAGTCATCATTTTTTTAAAAATTGATACTTAAGTGATCGTTTAAAAAAAAAAATTGACACTTAAGTAGTTGTTTTGAAATTTTTGGCACTGAGTAATCATTTTTCAAAAAAAATTGATACTTAAGTGATCGTTTTGAAAATTTTGACATTAGTGAGCGTCATACATAAGTTTTGATACTTGTAGTATACTTTAGCTTAACCTAAGCTAGCGTGTGTTGATAGGATAGTGTGCGTTTAGTCACCCGTCAACAACATATGTCCTTAATCTGATCAGTCAAATTAGAAAGTAAAACACACATTAAGATTCACTCAGCAATGCAACAACTTTTAACTGCCTTTTCTTCTTACCTTGTCATACCCAGAAAGGAAGGGTAAAACCGCGCTTTTCGAGTCAAGCTTTCAGCAAAGTATGCCCCGGTGAAAGAATCGAACCGCCTCATTTAAGCAACGGAGATCCTGATATATCACCATACAAGTCATTAAGATGACCTTATTTGCGTCCAGCTGTTGCGTGGCCACAAGGCCAAGATTCATATGGCAAGTTAAGAAAGTTCACATGAGTGGTTGGCGATACATGAGATGAGATCACAAGAAGAAGCTTTCTTGCAAATTCAATCTTCAATGGGTCCTAGCGAGAATCCATGTTAGGAGAATGATCAAGTTAGTATATGAGGTTCTCGATGATTCGAGATCGTTTGCATTAAGCACAACATAACTTCTTTGAATTAATCACATGCCCTCTATGTGTACACAAAAATTACTAGGAGAAGCTTTCTACAGGAAAACTTCAAGAATCAATCGTGTTCTTTCATGTGAACTGTAAAATTCATAGCAACTGTGTATCGCCGAGTATTCCTGATAATAAATTCGGCAATAATCCCTGTTCTTTTCCTAATTAATTGGTCCGTTGATCATTAGTCTCACAAGATCTACATGGATATAACGGTGGGATTTGCTTTGATCGAAGAATTATACAATGAGTCTTAGGAAATACACTTGCCATCGCGTTGAGGTTTGTGAAATGGAGGATACCGTGTAATTTATGCAAGAATTCTATTGTTGTGTGTCCAAAGATACGAATGCTTCTTCATGCTCGTAATTTTACATAAGTGTTGGTTAGTGTCAAAAAAACTGTCGGTACAACAAATAAATTAGTGACCTTTTTTCTAGTAAACTTTATGGTAAATACCAACATTTTCATGAAGTTATCAGTATATTTTGGTGGTTTTCAAATTCGTGATTTTTTTTGCACTCACTTACCACATTTTATTTGCATAATTTACAAAGCGGAAAAATATTAACTCTTATATAGCATTATAACCTCTATGAGAGCGAATTACCAACTTTTGTTACCAATTCTTGTGTGATTAGTTAACAACTTCAATTGTGAGTTACCAATTTTTTTGGTCTTGGTTAACAACCCATTTAAATTATTTACTCTTTTTAGATATTATCAATTCTCATTCGAGTTAGTTACCAGTAATGAATTTTTCTGTTCTCTGATATTTGGTATTATTTAAGAATTTAGTTGAAAGTTTTCGCACCGCCTTAAATTTACCTATTTTTCATATATATATATATATATATATATGTGTGTGTGTGTGTGTGTGTGTGACCAACTTTAATTATGGTGACTTGTCTACCTTTCTTTAATTGAGTTATCAACTAATTTTGGATTAGCAACTCTGATTTGCGCTACTTACCAGGTTTGATTTTTCTTTTATTTACGAAGTTTTCTGATCTGTTACCTTTCTTAAGTTGCACTTCAAATTTGACAAGATCTCGCGTGAAGTAATATCCGGAGTTACTTTGCCGGGAAGTCCTGTCATGCGCCAAGAAGAGAGATGGATGCTTAGTGACTGCAAATATTTGCCTTCTTTTTTTTTTCTTTTCCTTCGCTTTATAGTTGTAAATTTTACGGTTTCCCTCCATTTTGAATATCACATTATGTGAATCTTCTTCACATTTAGCTCACTAAAGTACTACCAAAACAAGCAAGCCAAGTGGCGCGCGCACCAATCTGTTCGAGACCGGTTTTCAGATCCGGTCCATGCTTTCGCGGTCTGAAGATCAGTGTGCTTCACAGGAGCAATAGTTGCGCATTTTGATGTCGGAATTGCCTTCTATAACCATTTATGTTCTAGTGACATTTTACGTTCATGAAATTACCAAAGTCCTCGAAATTCATATCGAAGCGAAAGGAGAACAGCGCAGGATGAAAGAAAGTAACTCTGAATCTCTCTGTGTCTCTCCACTCTCCATTCTGCAATTACAACATCGGAAAGCAATCTTCTCTTCCATCATATCCGCTTTCCTCTTAGAAAACGGCTGAAGAAATCCAATGCCTCTCGAGGTTTGTATTCGGGACAGTGTGTCCAGCTCCCTGCACCAATGAAAACCGGAAGAAATACAAGTGAGTCAAGTATCGTTCCTGCTTATCGACATACTGCAGGAGAACGCGTGTGCAAAGCACGTTTTTTGCAGACCTTGATGGTTAGAAGGTGAGGTTGTTTTCATATCCTTGAATGTACCTGCAGCCACATTAAGTGCTAAAATCCACAACCCCGAGTTCGCAATAATGGCGCAATATCTTGAGAAGGAAATAAATTCTTCAGACTCTGTAGGGTAACGTAAAGTACCCGGCAACTTGTTCATTGGATATCCAAGACCGCCACTCATCCACGATTTTATAACCCAGAGACCTTGTCCATGCTTCGCTTCCAGTGTAGGGGACGCACATATCATGATCACCACTGCCACAAGGAAAACAGTTGCAAATCCCATCAGTGGCTGAAGAAGAGAAACTTCATCACTACATCGATTGACAACTTCGAATTGGCCAAAAGTTCACCGACACATCAGCAACTACATGTCATAATATCTCCATGGTGTAGATGAGGAAACAGGACCAGGGTCGGAGACAGACTCACACGTACAAAGAAATTAGTCCAAATGCAATTTAGATAGTTTTCTTGTTACTCCCACATGTACTTAGTGTCTCAGTGACTGTAAAACTTCACAAAACAACCTCCATATGTAGGTTACAGGACAGCATAGTTTTTTTTGGGTAAGGCAAGAAATTATATAGACTAAACAAAGCGCAATACAAAAAGGCCAAACGCAAACCTCGTACCCAAGGTTACACAAGAAGATGTCTCCCAGGGTGCAAGGGTGTAAGGCCAAGCAAAATACAGCAAAGACAACAACAACAGCAACCGACCAAGAACGGCCGGAACAAAAGCCTAAGGCAAAAACAGACCAGAACCAACTAGCAGCAAATCGCAGCATAGTTTTGTTCATTTATCTCCAAAATTCAATGTACACCAGCGACACTTATAATCTCCTGAATAGGTGTCTGTCAGTGCATTTCAGGTCGATGAATTTAATTGCAAGAAAGGCATACAGTCGAATTGCTCCACTTTCCTCTAAAAATCAGCGTCACGAGCAAACGGGTCGACCTGAATCTTTGAATTTGATGTTGAGACTTTTCCTATTATAACTTACTATCAGTGTGTCCAAATTTCGAATGTTAGCTTTGGCTTAGACCTAGCATTTACATCTTCAGGACCTAGCTTTCTTTTATCTCCATTCATCAGTGTTTCCATCTTTCCAACAGTGGGCCTGCCAGGAAATCTTTAGACATCAGCGTTCTATTTGGGTATAGAAAAGCATTTACAAGTACCAGGAGGAGGAGCTACAACTCGAAAGTTGGAGAGACGTCGTCAGTAATACAAATACTCCTACCTGAGGCTTGACCCCGGGTGGATTTAGGCAGGTCGTTAAACTATACGTGATAAACCTCTCGAGTTGGTAGAGAGGGATTTAGTCATCTTGCCAGAGTAATTTATGTCTCTCTTGCCTATATTTCGACCACATTTATCCTATCAGACAGTAATAAATACGACAACTTTTCGCAAGACAACCATTCTAATACAAAAGCTTGTAAGTACGCGTCTTTTAATAAGCTAATAAAGCACTGATACTAAATTGCACTAGGTTGGCCTTTTTACCTGAATATGAGTGACCGGTACCCCCTAGAAGTGACGTTTTTGTGGTATTTAATCATGCTTCCAGCATCATGATTGTACGAGATTCTGTCTGTGCATAACTCCCAAGCGCCCGTCACGCTTTGCTGTTTGTAGTTCAAGGACCATATGAGTGATAGACCAAAAAGAAAAGGAAAGTTGCAAGTGATTAATGATGTTTGCAAAACCAAACCTCTTCCGCATGTATTGCTTTCCTGACTGCTTTATCATTCAGCCATGCCGTCGCGACTTCATCATTCTGGAAATGCGTATGCAGTTCTGAATTCTTTTCGTGGTTATCGAGTGAAATAAGATATAGATACCGGGGGGAAGGTAGGGAGGAAACAAAAAGATCAACAAGAACCCCTAGATGAGGGTGCCGTATAAACCGATTAATGGAACAATAATCAACTGTACCTGACGTGATGAATTACCGAAAGAACTAAAGAATAACAAGCACGTTAAAATACTGAAAATAGTACAGCATATGGATCAACAACCCACCGCAAGCAATGTGCATGGACGCAGATCGATGTAATGAAAGCAATTGCAATAGTATGGACTTTTAGTCAAGGTAAACTTACGATTCATGAAAGTGGACTATCAATAAAAGATAAAGAGATGCAATGTGCGGAGGCTTACGGTACATGGAACGCCGATGCTGTTGAGAAGCTGTGGCCATGTTGGAACAGGTCCATCCCTCACAGGAGCTCTAAGAGGCCAGGCACGGCCAAACATCCTCTTTCGCACAGGAAGAGGCCGCTCGGTCTCTCCCAATTGCCTAAACCTAGCATGTAACCTATCATTACTAACCGCAACCTTCGGTGTTGATGGTCCATGGTAGCATGGTTCTAGGATGTCATATATGTTTAAATCAACAATAACCTGGCATCGATCAAACTTTTGCGTTAGGAGAAATTGAATCATAATCATTCACTATCCTCGAGAGTATGTGATAAAAGGGGCAGTTGTCCCACGCACCTGATCAACTTTTGTGAGTTTGCTGTCACAAGTTGAACTGGACGAGTTATAGTAATTCCCTTGCATTCCATATTAACCTCCTGCAAAGTAGCAACATGAATTTTCCTGCTTGATTAATTTAATCACATGACACATGCATTAGGAAGTTCTTGCCCCTCCCAATTAGAACAGTAAGTTGGTCGGTCATTGGTCTCCAGGGACAAGGTTAGCCTTTTGATCCCAAACCGACAATTATGTGAACAAGGAAACAACACACAAGAATTGGGAAGACGATTGAGCAAATAAATACTGAGATCAGGCTCCCCTCTACCTCAAACAGGTCATTTGAGATCAGGCCCATCCCATGCACAAAGGGAACGAGAGCGTTGCCATCAAATTTCTCATCAGTGACTCCATTACCAACAATATAACCCTGTCACCTCAATTATGTTATTTGACCCAAACAAAAAACTCAAGTAAGAATTTGGTCGTATCTGACAATCTGATTCCCTACAGAATGTACCTTAAGATTGAGAACGGGCTTCACTCCAGCATCAATACCTGCCAAAGGATTTATATTTGCAATTAGATTTTTGATCCTAAATAAGGTACTAAAAATTGCAAGCATGTCGTACCATTTGCTACTTCAAACGCGAGAGTTGGCACATAGACCCCTGCATAGGACTCTCCAGCTATGAAGAATGGGTTTGGAAGGAACTCCGGGTAGAGCTTAAACCACTGACTCACAATGCAACATGTTGTCAAGACTAACTGATGAGAGCACAGAGAGATAAAGACAGTATCATATGTATGATCAACTTTAGTTATTGTACCTTGAGGAGAAATGTATGAGAATCGAGGGCAGTCTTTATGTCGCCAGTTTGGTAGTCGCTCGAATTTTTGGAGTAAGATAATCCCACACCGGCAGGAGAATCCAAGTAAATAATGTTGGAGACCTGTGATGTCGTGAAATCAGATGAAGCAATCGTAGTTAAAACATGCTATTGATAGTTGACAAGAGGAATATCATCTTATGTTCTGCTGCTTCAGATCTTTTTCCCTGTACCATCGAAAATCATTTTGACCAATCTATAATTAGGTTTCAACCTTGGACCAGCTGTAGGGATTCAAATGCAGTCGCGGTAGGCTTTTCTTTGTCTTTGCGGCTTGAAAATTGAAAGGTCCTGCAGAACATAGTGTGGTCAAGTTTAAACAAAATGAAGTCTATTCTAAAATTTTGCCTAAGATGACAACTTCATATAACTACAATTTCGGGGAATCTTTCTGTCAGGATGGCGCGCAAGAGACCTTCGATGTGATAAAAAGGAAGCTTGCTTGTCGCGTTATGTAGTGAACACAAAACTGATCCTGCATATTATGACGAGATGTGCAAAAGACATGTAGAAAAGTGAAGAGAGATATGGTAATCAGATGATCATCTCTGACACCAGTTACACAACTTTTACCCATCATCAACCTATGAACTTACCAAAACAATAACAAAATTCCAGCGAAGTTCATGGTCTAGAATCCCCGGACAGACGAATGATTCTACTACGGTTGGTGGCGATATGAAAAGTTAAATCTTAATAAAACGAGTTAACATGAATGTGGATAACTAGATGTCTATACCATGCTCGTACACAAAACCATCAAAGCTCGAACACCCTGGTCCTCCATTTAGCCACAGAACCACCGGATCCTTGGAAGGGTCCTTTTCCGACGTCACAAAATAGTAGAATAAGCGCCTCCGATGGTGTGGACCAATCGTCACATACCTTCATCCAAAACCCGAACCAATGAGTAGTGTTTTCTCTACCGCCTTGATATTGACAAGTGACGTTAAGCAGTGACCTTTGAGTGTGAATGAGAATAGAGGGGCGTACCCAGAATAGTGTTTGGAAGGGAAAGAGCCGTTGAATCCAGGAAGCTGAGTAACCAGTGCGCTTTCAGGAGCACACCGACTGAACACAAAACAAGAACACAAGAGTGCTAGCGCACTGTACAAGACAAAACCACTCTTCGCCATGGAAATGTCCTGCCCTCGGGCTCTGTGATGAGTCGATCCTCAATATCACCCCTAACAGGTTACAGGAATTGTGATTGATCCATTGGGATAAAGACTACCTATATAGATCAATTCCCAGTCAAGGAAAGAGACACCATATATGGGTATCTGGACAACTTGCCCTGGAGGGTCTTTTCTTGTAAGGAATGAAGGGGGAGGACAAGATAAAACGCTGCAGAGTTTTTGGCATGTCCATTGAAACTGACAACTGCATATGCCATCTCAAAGATTTATTCCTTTTCCCGGGGCCGAGTTGCTAGAAAAAAAAAAAGACCGGTGTAATTCTTTGTCGGATCCTTATTGCCATTTGGTCTGGCTGTGTTAAATTTAATTTGGGTGTGAAGAACCAGGAATAGCAGTGAACTACAAGAATTGCATTATTAACTATCATATGGACCAAGTCTATTTGAACCGTTGATCATGTGAATTCCACAATCTTAATGATACGAATAATTTTAATCTAGAAGATCCGGAATTATAGATCATGCAATAATTTATCAAAAGACAACGTATGTGGACTTCTTGTGTCCATTAACACGGGAGAAAAGAAAATGATAAACTAAATATAGAATAGTACGAAACATTTCATATCCCAAATACATTCTTTTCTTTTCTTGCCAACTACGGTAGACAAGTTATTGAGAGTCACTGATAATATATGCTGTGTCACGGACCTATTTGATTCGTTCACCCCTTAAACTAGCGGAGGAGAGAGAAGCATTTGGGAGAGAATGTTTCTATTGCTTTGTGTTGGACTTGCATGATGATACAAATGAGGAAGGGTATTCCTACTTATAGTTGAGTCATCCTAGTTGTTACCACAGATCACTCATTAATACGGTAAAAATCCAATCTCCATCCTTACCACCTACACATTTATTACAAGAATTTTTCAAAACACAAGTACACATTTCCCATATTAACCTAGGAACATTCTATACTATAGAGACCCCAGACCTTGCTCAATCCTCTTGGCCACCTCTTCGGCCTGTTGTGTCTTTCAAAACTCCAACCACGATAAATGCAGCCTATCCAGAATTCTGACCACATGATTCATCGATGTATTGAAAATGATCTAGTGGGAAAAGGATAATACAAGTGTCATAACTTTTGTATGCTGCTCACTTGAGTGTCATAACTTTTTTTTTCAATCGTTTGAGTGCCATAACTTATGTACGACACTACATAACTATGTTATATTTTTCAATCGATCATTTGAGTACCATAACTTTTTGAAAACATTTGCAACAAGTGCTACAAGTCTGATTTCCTATACTTGTGTGAATGTTCTTAAAAAGTTATGATGCTCAAATATCACACTCAAATGAACTTTATTTAGAAGTCATGACATTGAAATGGTCGAAAAAAAAATTATGGCACCCAAGTAAGCATCATATGAAAGTTATAATAATTATGGTCTCCTTATCTTTAATCTAGCAATTAGTAACCTAAGAATACTTTAAGGCAGTCTAATCTTTATTTTTATTTTTATGGATACACACTGCATGTTTGGAAAGATTAACATATTTGGGATTTATATTGTGCTAGGAACATGCATGAGTTATATGCATGGTATAGACTACGGCATGAGTTATATTTCATTCAATTCAATACCGACCTGGATGGATTTTGCTTTTTATTATCGAGTTGACCTTTCATCGGTAAATTACCAAATTCGGAAAGTATAAAGTTGAAGGATCGACGGCACATCACCCTAAAAAATCGTCAGGAAACCGAATCTGGCTGTGTGCTGAACAATACATGTCCTTAATCGTCTCGGTCAAACCAGAAAGTAAAACACAGATTAAGATTCACTCAGCAATGCAACAACTTTTAACTACCTTTTCCCTCTTACCTTGTCATACCCAGAAAAGGAAGGGGGGAAGTGACGCTTCCGAATCGAAGCTGCCAACAAGATATGCCCCGACGAGCCAATCAAATATTCTGACCTAAACAAGAAAAGCGAATCGAATCGAATCACCTTTTCATTTAGGAAACACAGATCCTGAGAGAACCCCCATACGCTAGATGGCTTAATCTTGCATTAAAATTTGTCTTCTATATTCGTCAGATGGCCTCATTTGCATCCGACGGTTGCGTGGCTACTAAGCCAAGATTTGATTGGCAAGTCAAGAAAGTGTATATGACGAGTTGGCTAAACATCAGATGAGGTCACAAGAAGCAGCTTTCCTGCAAATGCAATCTGCATCGATTGTGCATTCTGTCAAAGCGATACATCAAAGTCTATGGAATGATCAAGTACGTGTGTGTACAGGGATAGTTGCCGAAAAAGTTATAAATTTATCACACCGTGGTGAATTCAGTTTTAAAGGGAAACTTATCCAAAAAGTACTAAATATATTGTACGGCAGCCGATTTAGTCTTAAAACCTTTGATCATATGTCAATTTAGTCATAAATATTTTGACAATTTACCAATAGTCATAAATATTTTGACTATACTAATTTAGTGCAAAGTGAATCAAGGATAAAAAGACCCATCAAGCTGGTTCACTAATTTTCACCTTTGTATAAGAATTTATGTTCTGGTTACATTTTATTTTCATCGAATTTTTCTAAGTCCTTGAAATTTCATATCCAGCGAAAGGACAAAAGCACAAGATGAAAGGAAGTATTTCTCTGAACTCTCTCCCTCCGCTCTCTATTCTGCAATCAGGGCATTGAAAAGCACCTTTTCTTTCTATCATATCCAGTTTCCAGCTAGAAAACGGCCGTAGAAACCCAATGCCTCTCAAGGTTTGTATTTCAGGACTGTGTGTCCAGCGCCCTGTTTTGGCCGTCCAAACGACCGTCCATCGTCACCGACGAGTCCCTAGAATCGCCGTAGTCGAGTTTTAGAAATTAAATAGCCAAGGAATCAAATTTGCATACTTGATTTCAATTCGATCGTCTTTTTGATGGAATTTTGGCGATGCGGCTGGCGGACTCTTCCCCTCTATCACTCCCGGGCTGCTTGGCATTAATGAGATCGCCTCTCCTTGCCTCTCTCTCTCTCTCTCTCTCTCTCTCTCTCTCTCGCGCGCCGCGCGCGCGCAAGCCTTATAGAGGAGATGGAAGACAAAATAGCAAAAAGTTAGAGCTAGAGGGGGGGTCCTAGCCTTTATATAGAGTTCCGGCTAAGCTCTCCCACCATGGGCCGGGCCGGACTTGGCCCACACTAGCCAGGCCCATATTCGGTCCATCAAGAAACTTTAAATCCATTTTTTATTAAACCAATTCTGTAAACGGTAAATTAATACCGTAAAACGGTGAATTACAATTTCAATTAATGCGAGCCCACATCAAGAAAAATTCTAACACCCTGCACCAATGAGAGGAAAACCAGAGGAAATACTAGTAAGTCGAATGTCATTACAGCTTATTAACATACCGCAAGAGAATGCATATGCAAAGCACCTTTTTGCAGACTTGATGGTTAAGAATGTGAGGTTGTTTTCATATCCTTGAATGTAGCTGCAGCCGTATTCAGTTACTAAAATGATAGCCCTGAGTTCTCAATAAAGGCTTAATAATCTACGAACAAAGTAAATTCTTCAGACTCTGTATGGTCATGCTAAAATACCCGGCAACTTGTTCACTGGAAGTCCAGGGCCGCCACTCATCCACGGTTTATACCCATAGACCTTGTCCATGCTGCGCTACCGGTGTAGGGAACACGCATATCATGATCACACTACCACAAGCAAGCAAAACGGTCGCAAATACCATCAGAAGCTGAAGAAGAGGAGCTTCATCACTCATGTGATTAATAACATCAATTGGCCAAAATTTCACTGGTACATCTGCAGCTACATTTAAATATCTCAGGTGCTGAGGAGGCAAACAGACATGGCGGAACCGGCCGGATTCAAATGCATAAAAGATACCGATCTAAAAGCAATTAAGACTTTAGAGTAGTTTTCTCGATACTCCCACATGTACTGAGCGCGTCGGTAATCATAAAACTTCACCAAGCTTCCATATGGAGGTTGCAAACCATAGTAGCTTTCGTCACATATCTACATAGTTTAGTGTACAGCAATGACAGCGATAGTCTCCCCAGCAGGCATTGTCCTTGCATTTCACATGGATGACAGCAACAAAGGCATTTAATATACCAGAATTGCTCTACATTTTCCTCTTAATCAATGTTACAACCAATCTACCTTGAATCTTTGAATCTGATTTTGAGACTTTTCATATTATTATGCCTTACTATCGATGTCTCTGAATTTCGAATGTTTGCTGGGCATAAACCTAGCATTTGTTTCTTCAGTATCTAGCTTTTCTTATATCTCCACTCATAATCAGTGTGTCCATGCATCATCAAACACTGGCACAAGAGTAGTGTGGCCTGCCGGGTGTAGAAAAGAGTGATACAAGAACAAAGAGGCAGAGGACGACTCAACGCAGCAGAGAGAGGTTGTCATTGCAAATACTCCTACCTGAGGCTTGACCCCGAGTGGATTTGGGGGAGTCGTTAGACTAAACGTAATTAAAGGATGCCTCTTAAAATCCAACTTTAGAGTTGGCAAGGAGGGATATATTAGCTGCATAAAAGGTCGAGTTTAGTCATCTTGCCAGAGCCATGCTTCCATGTTTTTAGACCATATCTCCACTGTTATTTTCGCAAGACAACCATTCTAATACAAAAGCTTGTATGTATACATCTTTAGTAAGCTAAGAGAACACAGATATTAAATTGCATGAAGGTTGCTTTCCACCTGAATATGAGCGCTCGATACCCCCCAGCAGTTAGGTTTTTGTGGTACTGAATCATGCTTCCAGCATCATGATCATACGAGATTCTGCCTGTGCATAACTCCCAAGCGGCCGCCACACTTTGCTATTCATAGTTCAAGGACCGTATAAGTGATAAATCAGAAAGAAAAGAGAAGTTGCAAAATTATTTAAGGGTATTTGGAGAAAGCTCACCTCTTCCGCATGTATCTTTTCCTAACATCTTCATCATTCGGCCACGCAATCGCAACTCTATCATCCTGGAAATGCAAAGGTAGTTCAGATTTTTAACAGGTTATCGAGTGAAATATTGGGAGAAGGTGTGGAGGAAGCAAAGCGATCAACGAGAACCCCTAGATGGGGTGCCACATAAACTAATGGAATAATAATCAACTGTACCTGAAAGGGACGAATTATCGAAAGAACTAAACAATAACAAACATGCTAAAAATACTGAAAATAGTACAGCATATAGATCAACGATACAAAGCAAGCAATGTGCATGGACAGATTGATGTAATGAAAGCAACTGCAAAAGAACAAAAACGACCTGAGGCAATACAGTTTTATGCAGAAATAGTTTCTACGTGAGGACTTTAATCAAGGAAAACTTACGGTTCGTCAAAGGGGAGACTTACCATACATGGAACGCCGATGATGTTGAGAAGCTGTGGCCATGTTGGAACATGTCCATCCCTCAGAGGAGCTCTCAGAGGCCAGGCACGGCCAAACATCCTCTTTCTCTCGGGAAGAGCTCGCCTAAAGCTAGCAGGTAACCTATCATTATTAGCCATAACCGTCCCTGTTGATGACCCACGGTAGCATGGTTCAAGGATGTCATACATGTTTAAACCATCTAAAACTGGGATCAATCAAACTCATGAGTGTCAGGAGACGCTTAATCAAAAGCCATTTAGCTAATAAGCCCGTGGATATTGAGGTTCCACAAGCGGTACTTCCTGATACTGTATTTGAAACAGTTGTTCGAATTCCTTATGATATGCAAGTTAAACAAGTTCTTGCTAATGGTAAAAAGAGAGGTTTGAATGTGGGGGCTATTTGTATTTTACATGAGGGATTTGAATTTACCTCCCAACCCGATCGTATTTCGCCCGAGATAGGTAATCTGTCTTTTCAGAGCTGTCGCCCTATTAAAAAAAAATTCTTGTGATAGGTCCTGTTTCTGATCAGAAATATAGTGAAGTCACCTTTCCTATTCTCTGCCCGGACCCCACCACTAATAAAGATGTTCACTGCTTTAAAATATCCCATATATGTAGGCGAGATCAGAGAAATGGTTCAGATTTATCCCGATGGGAGCAAGAGTAACAATATAGATTTATCCCCTTTATCATCATTAGTATGTGATAAAGGGGCGGTTGTCTGACGCACCTTATTAACTTTTGAGAGTTTGCTCTCACAAGTTGAACTGAGCGGCTTATAGTTATTCCTTTTGCATACGCTGTTAACCTCCTGCAAAATAGCAATATCAGTTTTGCTGCTCGATCAATTTAATCACATGACAAATGCATTAGGCAGTTCTTGTCCCTCCAAATTAGAACAGTAAGTTGGTCAGTCAGTAGTCCCCCGGGGGACAATATTAGCCTTTAGCTCTCCAAACCAGCAAGCATACGAACAAGTAAACGCGAGAGTTTTCAACGAAAAGCTTCCCAAGAAAGGTTCGATATTTATGCCTAAAACAGCAGCAAAAAGAGGCTCTACTCTACCTCAACAGGTCATCTGAGATCAGCCCTGTCAAAGGGAAATTGTATTATTTGTCCCAAAAACAAAAAAACACTCAATTGTATTTGAGCGTTTGATCAAATCTGACAATCTGATTGCCCAGAGAATGTACCTTGAGATTGAGAACGGGCTTCACTCCAGCATCAATACCCGCCAGAGGATTTATATTCGCAATTGAATTTCGATTTTAAATCAGGTAAGTAAACAGTGCAAGAGTGCGTACCCTTCGCTACTTCAGACAAAAGAGTTGGCACATGGACTCCTGCATATGACTCTCCAGCTACGAAGAATGGGTCGGGAAGGAACTCCGCGTAGAGCTCAAACCACTGACTCACAATGCAACATGCTGTTGAGACAAATTGATGAGAGTACAGAGAGAGAGAGAGAAAGGCAATATCATACTCATGATCAGCTTCAGTTTTTTGTACCTTGAGAAGAAATCTATGAGAATCGTGAGCAGTTTTTTTAATCGCCAGTTTCGTAGTCGCTCGAAATTTTGGAATACAAAAATCCAGTACCGGCAAGAGAATCCAGGTAAATAATGTTGGAGACCTGTGATGTCAAGAAATCAGAGAACTCAAAATATGTCATTGATAGTTGACGAGAGGAATATCATCATATGTCATTGATAGTTGACAAAGTAAAAATCTCGTTCATAAATATAACTGAAAATAGAAGCTCAGATTAATGGTTTCAGATTACATACCCATCGAAAGTCATGAAATACCGTAGGATTGTACGAAGAAATATACTTTACAAAAACACAAAAAAACTTGTTTTCAAATTCAGATTTCACCTACCTAGAACTTATGATCTACCTGTCGAATTCTTCGAGTTTTGAAACTTGAAAACTACCATGCATATCCTGGAATTCAGATAGTTCTCCACTATTCTAATTTCAGGTTCCAGGTTTTATCTTTGAACCATGCTCATTCCTATTGCTAATTCCGACATTTTTGAAAGCATATGCTTTTGGACTCGAAAATGGGTTATTGCTTGTCTGGACTCGGATCAACATCATTCGAGTCCATCATTGATTTTGGTCAAGTGGATCCAATGTGGATCAGACATTTGAGGCCCATGTAGTTGATCCTTACGATTTGGGTCCGGGCAAGAAAATCGTAGAAACGAGAGGAAGAACAAAATACGCGCATTGCTTCCATCGTCAAAACAAAAAAAAATGGACAAAGAGGTATTTAGATTCTTTCGTATTCATTTCAACATACAAGGCAGTACAATATATTTCTTATTCTATATAGAAACTTTATACACATCCCTCGAGATTATGAAAATGGAGATTAACGGCTCGTTAGATGATTGAGCCACTCATGCTAATTTTAGGCTTCATTTGTTTCGCGAAAAATATTACAATTTTTAAAAATATTTTTCAAAAAGTCATTTTTAATAAAATAACAATATTTTTTGGGCGTTTGGCTGAACTCCAAAAAAAAAGGGAAATTTTTTCTATGGTTGGAAAGGAAGGTCTTATTTGAATTATAAAAACACATACACTATTCGAGCACCAATGACTTGCGCACAAGCAATCATAGAACTAGGCACGAGTACTAGGATCCTAGGTCTAGCCTCAATGGACCCCAACCCAGGCAACGAGGACCCAGGCAAGGCCACTTGGGTCCTAAGCAAGAGAGTTGGAGACCCGGGATCGACATCGGGATCTCGAGCCTGGCCTCAATAGACCTGGGCACCTAACACTACTCCCGACCCTAGCCTTGATGGACACAGGCACAGTTACAAGGGACCTATGTTTGGGCGTCGGGAACCTAGGCAGAGGCAATGGGGTTGTAGGCTCGGCCTTAATGGACCTAGTCCTAGATGTCGAGAACTAGTGAATGAGTGTTAAGGTTCCTGTGCCTAAGCGCAAAGTTTCTAATCCAAGCACTCATATGTAATCATATTTTGGAAATTTATTTTCAATTTTTTACTGAAAAATCATTTTCCTAAATTCAAACGTAGGTTTTCTGTTGACTAGAAAAAAAAAATTCGATTAACTTATTTTCCTAAGCAATCCAAACGCTGCAAAATATTTTCCGTGAAACAAACGTAATATTAGGAGATCTAATTTTTCGTACAATGTTATTGTTGGAGTTTTAATTTGTTCATGTAGTAATTGAATCGTTCTTGAATGTTCAATCCATTTCCTAAATCGACAAATGAACAGAAAATGTTATCTTTATATCATTTTTTTAACATTTTTGGTCTTTATAAATACTACAATAATTTTATTTTAGTATATTTTACTTTATGATTTTTATAGAGTAAAAGAAAAGACGTTATTTAGAGTTATTTCGGGTTGATGTTTTTCTTATTTTAACAATAAATATTTTTCATAAATATAGCTAAAAATGGTATAAATTTATGTGTAGATAATCTATTTATATTAATATAGACCTTTTTCCTAGTACTTTTAATTGATTAAATTTTCAACCTTTTGTGTTTTACGTATTCTTAGTTAAATTTGTAAATTAGAAAATTAAAATAGCGGAAATGTCTATATGATACTAGTCTAAATGAGATTCTACATTTACTACAACAAGGACCATAAGCTACAACCTTCTAAAATAAAATTGTCGTACTATTTAGATAGCACGCGTTTTTTTTTCTATTTAGATAGTTGATTGAAATTAGAAGGTATTTGCAAATGGAGATAATGAAATTATTAAAATGTGCAAATAAAAGCAAAGTGCGACATTGAACATTTAGGAATAACCGAGGAACTAGATTATATATTAGCGAATAGTTCAAGTTTAGAGATTAATGTTGTTCTTTTTTTCATAATTCAATAAGCATTAAATGTAAAGGAAGATAAAGGTATCAATGGTTCAGTCCGGTTCAATTCTCTGAAGCACTGAATAAATTTAGATGGGACTATTTATCATCCACCTGGACTTTGGTGTGGGCTCTGGCAGCGGAGCAAAATTAGTGCCCACCCAACGGTCGACTGACTCAACTCTCGATTTCTGCACTCCACCCTCATCCCGTCGTATCCTTTTCCCTCCTTCTTCCTCTGCTTCTTCTTCGTTTCGCATCCTCAAATCTCTCACTGAACTAAGAAAGGAACTGAACTAAGAAAGGAAGGAAAATGGTGGCTGCTAAGCCGAAGTTGTCCTATGAGGAATGCCGTCGCAAGAGGCTGGAGGAGAACAAGAAGCGAATGGAGGCTCTCAATCTCCCTCAGCTCTCTCAGTCTCTCCGAAACTCCCCCTCGCCCAACTCCACCCCCGTAACTCTCTCTCTCTCTCTCTCTCTCTCTCTCTCTGCTATTAATATTTCTGTTTCGTGTCGCACTCGTCAGATGAAGCAGTCCAAGCCACGCACGGTAGAGAAGCAGAGGGTGGTGGTGAGGAGGTCCAGTCGCGTCGCCAGCATGCCCGCTCCTGTTTATAGAGAGGTCATTCCATTAGACTCTGCTTCTTTTGCCGAACTCTTGTTTCTTCATCAGGCTTTGGGACATTGGAAAGAACAATGTATTCGAATCAGAGGTTTTTCTATGCACGACCCTTTTCTTAGTTTTGCATTTCTTCTCGTGGAAGAAAATCACTCGATCGTATCAGGCTTAGTAAGGATTGCTTGGTGTGGTTTTTAGCCGGTATTGATCATAAAGTTTCAAACTTTATTCTTGGGTTCAGGTGGTGGTTGATCGAGTGGCAGTGCCCAAAGGTATTTTATCATTGCCTTCATTTTTTTTTTCCCTTACACTTATGCGAAATGGTTTCCGAGATATAAAAAAGTCCTTATACTTCACGAATAAAATTACCAAATTGTTTATGAAAATCGATAGGATTTATAAGAGGAGGGATCCTTTCAACCTGGTGCATGCCTCTGCTGAGGCCAGGGAATATGCAATAGAGAAGGCAGAGCAATTGCAGTCCACTCTAGAGCCTCACTATCCCACCTTAGTGAAATCCATGCTCCCATCTCATGTCTCTGGTGGTTTTTGGCTGGTAACAAAGTTTAATTCATTTGCCGCTTTGATTTTAATTGAATTTGATTCCCTTTGCTCGATTTGTGCCGACATTAATTGACAGATTGTTTTTCTCTTTTCTGATGTCGTATTATTCGCAGGGCCTTCCTGTCCACTTTTGCAAGACGAGCCTTCCTAAGAATGACGGGGTCATGACGTTGGTTGACGAAGATGGCGAAGAATTCCCAACGATATATTTGGCGCGGAAGACGGGACTCAGCGGAGGATGGAAAGGGTTCTCTGTAGCTCATGAGCTAACTGATGGAGATGCTGTAGTTTTCCAGTTAATTAAACCAACCACAATGAAGGTAGTAATGAGACTATATTTGAGACTTGAAAGTCATTTTTCTTGCTTCCAAGTGCCACTAATTTGGGCGTGCCTATTTATCATCTCTTTCATTTGTCAGACATTGATAGATCATAGAGTTTATGAGGACTTAAGAAGATCACAGATACGGATTTAAGGGGAGATGTGTGTTTGGCATTACATAGTACAGTCATCACCATACGCCATTGTAAACGCAAACTTAACTGTACATTATCCTTTCCTACAATGTTTTACTTCCTCTTGGATGGTGCTATATCATTTGGCTGCCATGTAAGGGAAGCGCCATTTACTCTGCCATTTTCAGGTTTACATTGTACGGGTGAATGGCTTCGACAAGAGTGAGGAGCCCTAAGTAGATCAGTAACAAGGTTGCTCTGCAATCAGATTTCGGATATAACCATGGCAGGTAGCGAGTTTACTTGCCCGTAGGGTAAATTAGTATTGTGCTCGAAGTCATTCTCTGGATGTTTCTCTGTAGCTAAGTGCTTAATCTCCGGTCGTTAGTCACAAATAGACAGCTCTTCTTTTGATTAATGTTTTAGCATCTCCAAACGAGACTTCACTCAAAAAAAAAAAATCATTTTAGACAAGCAGAAGCAGTGTTTGTGTAGCAAAGCCTCTTACGTTTTTGAACCTCAGAGTGCTGAGTTCTTTCAGACACGAGAATTCAGTTCACTGAAGTTCCTCCATGAAGTATGTTTCGTATCTGGGATGGCGATGGCAACGATTGATAGTTCTCGTCTCTGAACTGACTCAACTAGTGAGCTATTTCTAATGCTTTTACTTGTTTTAAAATATCACAAGGACAATCTTATCGTTTATGGTCTATGATTACCAACTAAAGATGACCTGAGACTAGCCCCCATGAAACTAGATTGTTCCCACCTTTGCTGGAAATCGTGTAAACCCGGGATAGTTGTGAATTAGGGATCTATATGTTACGACGGAGTTTAGCCCCAGCTGCTTAGAGCTTCAGTAAACGTTCTTTTTGGAGTCTGAAATCTTGTTCCTAGACTTAACTTGTTGCATTTTGAATGGTTCTCTTCTTGGCAATGTTCTTAATGTTAGCCTGACTTGACACTCCGATCAATTTCTTACACTTACAGCGAATTTTTTAGCACAAAAAGTTTCATTTTTTTTACCCAAAAAAAAAACTAAAAAGGGAACATTCTCTCACTGTCAACATGTGTATATCTGATGCAGGTTGAACGTCGCATTGAAAGGTGATCCTGCTATGAGATTTTGCTGTTGGCTTGGTCTGGATTTAGCCACAGGGGATTTAGCCACAGGAAGCATAATCACTTAATCTAAGATCAATACCGATCGATCAAATTAGCTAGTGAATTTGTTGTGCTGTAGGTCCGTTTTTGGCTTGTCCTTGGCAGTTGTCTAGTCTAGAGTTCTGGGTTCAGCAAGAGACTCCAAGAATAAAATTACAATTCCCAGAAATAATTAACCACTCGATGTAGTTCTGCAACTTCGTCCATTTTGCTGTGATTGTTTTCTATGTTCATCACCATACACAAGCGCAAATTTACCTCCATCTAAAGTTGCGAGCTCGAGAATTGGTCAGATTCGCAGGTGCCTAGTCCTGAATCGAGTTTGTTCGACAGTCCAGATCTCACTAAAGTTGTAACTCCTATTACAAGACTGATGCAGATGCAAACAGGGAAACCTTCGATCTGTATTTCTTGGGTCCGAACATGCAACAGACAAACCTGGGTTTGACTGCTTTGATCTTCCTGTTCGTGCCTGAGAAATTGCCTGCATCTTCAAACTTAAAGATGCACAATGCCCTGTGACACCTAAAAGGTTTGCATGGTGGAAGGCAATGTTTGAAGAGGAACCTTAAAAGTGATATCTGTTTTGGCTTACAGAATAAACACATCCATTAACAGGAAGAGATCCTACTGACTCACTCCTATAAAATTAATATCCTAAAATCCTCTCGTACATGCATAGCACTTTCAAATGTGTACAACAATATATTTAATCACAGTTAGGAAATTCCACCTCTTTGATCAGCAACATTGCATGGCGCCTTGATCTCTTGACATCGTGACTTCCACAATTGAAAAGCCATGCTTGCCTTCAACCTCAAGATCTCTACTGACTCACTCCTATATAATCAATATCCTACATTCCTCTCTTACATGCATAGCACTTGCAATTGGGTAGCGTGATAGATTTAATCACTGTTAGGACATTCTACCTCTTTGATCAGCAACATTGCACGGTGACATGATCTCTTGCCGTCTTGACCTCCGCAATCAGAAAGCCATAGCTTGCCTTCAACCTCAAAGCATGGAAAACGCTCCCATTGTGCTGTAACATCAAGTCCTAGATGCGGAATCATTCAATTTGGTTGAAGGACGAAGCACCGAAAGACTACTGTTACTAATGCTATTAGAAATGTTTTACTGGCATTAGAAATAGACGGTGCGCCAGAAAACTTGAATCTCTGAGCTTGGTCACTGCAGAACAGGGAATCAAAAACTTTCTCTTAGGAAAGATGATAAAGTTTCAAACAAGAGAATACCTATTTGGCCACAGCTCTTTTTCCAATATATAATACTCATCGAGGGAATATGCAGTTAAAAAATCATGAGGCTCTTGGGATGTTTCTCTGATGCATGCTTCCGCATGGATTGATGCATATCAATTAGGGATATGCAGGTGAGCATGCAAACACGTGTGTGCAAGCTTGTGCGTTGGCTTTTGCATTTTAAACTCTCAACGATAGACAAGTAGAATGCTCAACCAAAATATTAATCTGGTCCATTCCAAAGGAAAACATCTACTGGAACGGATATTATCTGCTATTGTTTTTTTTCCCTTAAAACAATAGGTAGTATTAACTAAGCTGCTGCCTGTTGGTTTTGTGAGATCTTACTTCTGAAACGAAGATAGGACGCCGCAGAATATGGTGTTATCAGGCAACTGAAGCTCATCTGAGTCATTCTCTGGATTGACAACACTCATATACAATTCTTGACCCAGATACCATTCTCAGTCAAGATTCTCAAACAGCATTGTCATTCCAGATGGCTGTGCACTCGGCTATACAGATTCCAACATGACCACATTGTCGCAACCTGACAGCTACCTAAGCCGCCCCCTACCGTTTCGTTGTGCCAAAGGCTCCTGGCTCATCAAACTCCTGCGGTGTATAAATTGATGAAAACCTTATTCCAATCATCAATCAAGATGAGCGCGAGCTGTTTTCTGTCAATTTTCTAAAACATGAATAATAGTAATGTTTCCTGTCTCTTCCACAGTGGCATTATAAAAGGTATGTCTTGGCAGATCGCTTTCCAAGCACGGGAACTTGCTCTCTACTTTAACGTACCGCCTTATTTGACTATATAAAAAATCATGATAATATTTGAAAACTGACTTCTAATACATCCTTTTTCACTGGAAAAGCTGGGGCCGGGGGGGTGAACTCTGAAGACATCCTTTTGCACTTGGAGAAATTATTGCGAAAGCAGAAAAGAGCTCTGTATGATTTGGAAAGTTCCATCCATATTACAGGTTTTCCCAGGAGCTTGGACAGCCATCTTGGTTTCACTTGACAATGCTGGCATTTGGAATCTCCGCACTGAGAATCTTGACTCATGGTATCTGGGTCAAGAATTGTATATGAGTGTTGTCAATCCAGAGAATGACTCAGATGAGCTTCAGTTGCCTGATAACACCATATTCTGCGGCGTCCTATCTTCGTTTCAGAAGTAAGATCTCACAAAACCAACAGGCAGCAGCTTAGTTAATACTACCTATTGTTTTAAGGGAAAAAAAACAATAGCAGATAATATCCGTTCCAGTAGATGTTTTCCTTTGGAATGGACCAGATTAATATTTTGGTTGAGCATTCTACTTGTCTATCGTTGAGAGTTTAAAATGCAAAAGCCAACACACAAGCTTGCACACACGTGTTTGCATGCTCACCTGCATATCCCTAATTGATATGCATCAATCCATGCGGAAGCATGCATCAGAGAAACATCCCAAGAGCCTCATGATTTTTTAACTGCATATTCCCTCGATGAGTATTATATATTGGAAAAAGAGCTGTGGCCAAATAGGTATTCTCTTGTTTGAAACTTTATCATCTTTCCTAAGAGAAAGTTTTTGATTCCCTGTTCTGCAGTGACCAAGCTCAGAGATTCAAGTTTTCTGGCGCACCGTCTATTTCTAATGCCAGTAAAACATTTCTAATAGCATTAGTAACAGTAGTCTTTCGGTGCTTCGTCCTTCAACCAAATTGAATGATTCCGCATCTAGGACTTGATGTTACAGCACAATGGGAGCGTTTTACATGCTTTGAGGTTGAAGGCAAGCTATGGCTTTCTGATTGCGGAGGTCAAGACGGCAAGAGATCATGTCACCGTGCAATGTTGCTGATCAAAGAGGTAGAATGTCCTAACAGTGATTAAATCTATCACGCTACCCAATTGCAAGTGCTATGCATGGAAGAGAGGAATGTAGGATATTGATTATATAGGAGTGAGTCAGTAGAGATCTTGAGGTTGAAGGCAAGCATGGCTTTTCAATTGTGGAAGTCACGATGTCAAGAGATCAAGGCGCCATGCAATGTTGCTGATCAAAGAGGTGGAATTTCCTAACTGTGATTAAATATATTGTTGTACACATTTGAAAGTGCTATGCATGTACGAGAGGATTTTAGGATATTAATTTTATAGGAGTGAGTCAGTAGGATCTCTTCCTGTTAATGGATGTGTTTATTCTGTAAGCCAAAACAGATATCACTTTTAAGGTTCCTCTTCAAACATTGCCTTCCACCATGCAACCTTTTAGGTGTCACAGGGCATTGTGCATCTTTAAGTTTGAAGATGCAGGCAATTTCTCAGGCACGAACAGGAGATCAAAGCAGTCAAACCCAGGTTTGTCTGTTGCATGTTCGGACCCAAGAAATACAGATCGAAGGTTTCCCTGTTTGCATCTGCATCAGTCTTGTAATAGGAGTTACAACTTTAGTGAGATCTGGACTGTCGAACAAACTCGATTCAGGACTAGGCACCTGCGAATCTGACCAATTCTCGAGCTCGCAACTTTAGATGGAGGTAAATTTGCGCTTGTGTATGGTGATGAACATAGAAAACAATCACAGCAAAATGGACGAAGTTGCAGAACTACATCGAGTGGTTAATTATTTCTGGGAATTGTAATTTTATTCTTGGAGTCTCTTGCTGAACCCAGAACTCTAGACTAGACAACTGCCAAGGACAAGCCAAAAACGGACCTACAGCACAACAAATTCACTAGCTAATTTGATCGATCGGTATTGATCTTAGATTAAGTGATTATGCTTCCTGTGGCTAAATCCCCTGTGGCTAAATCCAGACCAAGCCAACAGCAAAATCTCATAGCAGGATCACCTTTCAATGCGACGTTCAACCTGCATCAGATATACACATGTTGACAGTGAGAGAATGTTTCCCTTTTTAGTTTTTTTTTTGGGTAAAAAAAATGAAACTTTTTGTGCTAAAAAATTCGCTGTAAGTGTAAGAAATTGATCGGAGTGTCAAGTCAGGCTAACATTAAGAACATTGCCAAGAAGAGAACCATTCAAAATGCAACAAGTTAAGTCTAGGAACAAGATTTCAGACTCCAAAAAGAACGTTTACTGAAGCTCTAAGCAGCTGGGGCTAAACTCCGTCGTAACATATAGATCCCTAATTCACAACTATCCCGGGTTTACACGATTTCCAGCAAAGGTGGGAACAATCTAGTTTCATGGGGGCTAGTCTCAGGTCATCTTTAGTTGGTAATCATAGACCATAAACGATAAGATTGTCCTTGTGATATTTTAAAACAAGTAAAAGCATTAGAAATAGCTCACTAGTTGAGTCAGTTCAGAGACGAGAACTATCAATCGTTGCCATCGCCATCCCAGATACGAAACATACTTCATGGAGGAACTTCAGTGAACTGAATTCTCGTGTCTGAAAGAACTCAGCACTCTGAGGTTCAAAACACCGTAAGAGGCTTTGCTACACAAACACTGCTTCTGCTTGTCTAAAATGATTTTTTTTTTTGAGTGAAGTCTCGTTTGGAGATGCTAAAACATTAATCAAAAGAAGAGCTGTCTATTTGTGACTAACGACCGGAGATTAAGCACTTAGCTACAGAGAAACATCCAGAGAATGACTTCGAGCACAATACTAATTTACCCTACAGGCAAGTAAACTCGCTACCTGCCATGGTTATATCCGAAATCTGATTGCAGAGCAACCTTGTTACTGATCTACTTAGGGCTCCTCACTCTTGTCGAAGCCATTCACCCGTACAATGTAAACCTGAAAATGGCAGAGTAAATGGCGCTTCCCTTACATGGCAGCCAAATGATATAGCACCATCCAAGAGGAAGTAAAACATTGTAGGAAAGGATAATGTACAGTTAAGTTTGCGTTTACAATGGCGTATGGTGATGACTGTACTATGTAATGCCAAACACACATCTCCCCTTAAATCCGTATCTGTGATCTTCTTAAGTCCTCATAAACTCTATGATCTATCAATGTCTGACAAATGAAAGAGATGATAAATAGGCACGCCCAAATTAGTGGCACTTGGAAGCAAGAAAAATGACTTTCAAGTCTCAAATATAGTCTCATTACTACCTTCATTGTGGTTGGTTTAATTAACTGGAAAACTACAGCATCTCCATCAGTTAGCTCATGAGCTACAGAGAACCCTTTCCATCCTCCGCTGAGTCCCGTCTTCCGCGCCAAATATATCGTTGGGAATTCTTCGCCATCTTCGTCAACCAACGTCATGACCCCGTCATTCTTAGGAAGGCTCGTCTTGCAAAAGTGGACAGGAAGGCCCTGCGAATAATACGACATCAGAAAAGAGAAAAACAATCTGTCAATTAATGTCGGCACAAATCGAGCAAAGGGAATCAAATTCAATTAAAATCAAAGCGGCAAATGAATTAAACTTTGTTACCAGCCAAAAACCACCAGAGACATGAGATGGGAGCATGGATTTCACTAAGGTGGGATAGTGAGGCTCTAGAGTGGACTGCAATTGCTCTGCCTTCTCTATTGCATATTCCCTGGCCTCAGCAGAGGCATGCACCAGGTTGAAAGGATCCCTCCTCTTATAAATCCTATCGATTTTCATAAACAATTTGGTAATTTTATTCGTGAAGTATAAGGACTTTTTTATATCTCGGAAACCATTTCGCATAAGTGTAAGGGAAAAAAAAAATGAAGGCAATGATAAAATACCTTTTGGGCACTGCCACTCGATCAACCACCACCTGAACCCAAGAATAAAGTTTGAAACTTTATGATCAATACCGGCTAAAAACCACACCAAGCAATCCTTACTAAGCCTGATACGATCGAGTGATTTTCTTCCACGAGAAGAAATGCAAAACTAAGAAAAGGGTCGTGCATAGAAAAACCTCTGATTCGAATACATTGTTCTTTCCAATGTCCCAAAGCCTGATGAAGAAACAAGAGTTCGGCAAAAGAAGCAGAGTCTAATGGAATGACCTCTCTATAAACAGGAGCGGGCATGCTGGCGACGCGACTGGACCTCCTCACCACCACCCTCTGCTTCTCTACCGTGCGTGGCTTGGACTGCTTCATCTGACGAGTGCGACACGAAACAGAAATATTAATAGCAGAGAGAGAGAGAGAGAGAGAGAGAGAGAGAGAGTTACGGGGGTGGAGTTGGGCGAGGGGGAGTTTCGGAGAGACTGAGAGAGCTGAGGGAGATTGAGAGCCTCCATTCGCTTCTTGTTCTCCTCCAGCCTCTTGCGACGGCATTCCTCATAGGACAACTTCGGCTTAGCAGCCACCATTTTCCTTCCTTTCTTAGTTCAGTTCCTTTCTTAGTTCAGTGAGAGATTTGAGGATGCGAAACGAAGAAGAAGCAGAGGAAGAAGGAGGGAAAAGGATACGACGGGATGAGGGTGGAGTGCAGAAATCGAGAGTTGAGTCAGTCGACCGTTGGGTGGGCACTAATTTTGCTCCGCTGCCAGAGCCCACACCAAAGTCCAGGTGGATGATAAATAGTCCCATCTAAATTTATTCAGTGCTTCAGAGAATTGAACCGGACTGAACCATTGATACCTTTATCTTCCTTTACATTTAATGCTTATTGAATTATGAAAAAAAGAACAACATTAATCTCTAAACTTGAACTATTCGCTAATATATAATCTAGTTCCTCGGTTATTCCTAAATGTTCAATGTCGCACTTTGCTTTTATTTGCACATTTTAATAATTTCATTATCTCCATTTGCAAATACCTTCTAATTTCAATCAACTATCTAAATAGAAAAAAAAACGCGTGCTATCTAAATAGTACGACAATTTTATTTTAGAAGGTTGTAGCTTATGGTCCTTGTTGTAGTAAATGTAGAATCTCATTTAGACTAGTATCATATAGACATTTCCGCTATTTTAATTTTCTAATTTACAAATTTAACTAAGAATACGTAAAACACAAAAGGTTGAAAATTTAATCAATTAAAAGTACTAGGAAAAAGGTCTATATTAATATAAATAGATTATCTACACATAAATTTATACCATTTTTAGCTATATTTATGAAAAATATTTATTGTTAAAATAAGAAAAACATCAACCCGAAATAACTCTAAATAACGTCTTTTCTTTTACTCTATAAAAATCATAAAGTAAAATATACTAAAATAAAATTATTGTAGTATTTATAAAGACCAAAAATGTTAAAAAAATGATATAAAGATAACATTTTCTGTTCATTTGTCGATTTAGGAAATGGATTGAACATTCAAGAACGATTCAATTACTACATGAACAAATTAAAACTCCAACAATAACATTGTACGAAAAATTAGATCTCCTAATATTACGTTTGTTTCACGGAAAATATTTTGCAGCGTTTGGATTGCTTAGGAAAATAAGTTAATCGAATTTTTTTTTCTAGTCAACAGAAAACCTACGTTTGAATTTAGGAAAATGATTTTTCAGTAAAAAATTGAAAATAAATTTCCAAAATATGATTACATATGAGTGCTTGGATTAGAAACTTTGCGCTTAGGCACAGGAACCTTAACACTCATTCACTAGTTCTCGACATCTAGGACTAGGTCCATTAAGGCCGAGCCTACAACCCCATTGCTTCTGCCTAGGTTCCCGACGCCCAAACATAGGTCCCTTGTAACTGTGCCTGTGTCCATCAAGGCTAGGGTCGGGAGTAGTGTTAGGTGCCCAGGTCTATTGAGGCCAGGCTCGAGATCCCGATGTCGATCCCGGGTCTCCAACTCTCTTGCTTAGGACCCAAGTGGCCTTGCCTGGGTCCTCGTTGCCTGGGTTGGGGTCCATTGAGGCTAGACCTAGGATCCTAGTACTCGTGCCTAGTTCTATGATTGCTTGTGCGCAAGTCATTGGTGCTCGAATAGTGTATGTGTTTTTATAATTCAAATAAGACCTTCCTTTCCAACCATAGAAAAAATTTCCCTTTTTTTTTTGGAGTTCAGCCAAACGCCAAAAAAATATTGTTATTTTATTAAAAATGACTTTTTGAAAATATTTTTAAAAATTGTAATATTTTTCGCGAAACAAATGAAGCCTGAAATTAGCATGAGTGGCTCAATCATCTAACGAGCCGTTAATCTCCATTTTCATAATCTCGAGGGATGTGTATAAAGTTTCTATATAGAATAAGAAATATATTGTACTGCCTTGTATGTTGAAATGAATACGAAAGAATCTAAATACCTCTTTGTCCATTTTTTTTTTGTTTTGACGATGGAAGCAATGCGCGTATTTTGTTCTTCCTCTCGTTTCTACGATTTTCTTGCCCGGACCCAAATCGTAAGGATCAACTACATGGGCCTCAAATGTCTGATCCACATTGGATCCACTTGACCAAAATCAATGATGGACTCGAATGATGTTGATCCGAGTCCAGACAAGCAATAACCCATTTTCGAGGCCAAAAGCATATGCTTTCAAAAATGTCGGAATTAGCAATAGGAATGAGCATGGTTCAAAGATAAACCTGGAACCTGAAATTAGAATAGTGGAGAACTATCTGAATTCCAGGATATGCATGGTAGTTTTCAAGTTTCAAAACTCGAAGAATTCGACAGGTAGATCATAAGTTCTAGGTAGGTGAAATCTGAATTTGAACAAGTTTTTTTTTTTTTTGTGTTTTTGAAAGTATATTTCTTCGTACAATCCTACGGTATTTCATGACTTTCGATGGGTATGTAATCTGAAACCATTAATCTGAGCTTCTATCTTCAGTTATATTTATGAACGAGATTTTTACTTTGTCAACTATCAATGACATATGATGATATTCCTCTCGTCAACTATCAATGACATATTTTGAGTTCTCTGATTTCTTGACATCACAGGTCTCCAACATTATTTACCTGGATTCTCTTGCCGGTACTGGATTTTTGTATTCCAAAATTTCGAGCGACTACGAAACTGGCGATTAAAAGAACTGCTCACGATTCTCATAGATTTCTTCTCAAGGTACAAAAAACTGAAGCTGATCATGAGTATGATATTGCCTTTCTCTCTCTCTCTCTGTACTCTCATCAATTTGTCTCAACAGCATGTTGCATTGTGAGTCAGTGGTTTGAGCTCTACGCGGAGTTCCTTCCCGACCCATTCTTCGTAGCTGGAGAGTCATATGCAGGAGTCCATGTGCCAACTCTTTTGTCTGAAGTAGCGAAGGGTACGCACTCTTGCACTGTTTACTTACCTGATTTAAAATCGAAATTCAATTGCGAATATAAATCCTCTGGCGGGTATTGATGCTGGAGTGAAGCCCGTTCTCAATCTCAAGGTACATTCTCTGGGCAATCAGATTGTCAGATTTGATCAAACGCTTCAGATACAATTGAGTGTTTTTTTTTTTTGGGACAAATAATACAATTGTTTGACAGGGCTATCTTGTTGGTGATGGAGTCACCGATGAGGAATTTGATGGCCTCGTTTTTGCTGCTGTTTAGGCTAAGATGACCTGTTTGAGGTAGAGTAGAGCCTCTTTTTGCTGCTGTTTTAGGCATAAATATCGAACTTTTCGTTGAAAACTCTCGCGTTTACTTGTTCGTATGCTTGCTGGTTTGGAGAGCTAAAGGCTAATATTGTCCCCCGGGAGACTGCTGACTGACCAACTTACTGTTCTAATTTGGAGGGACAAGAACTGCCTAATGCATTTGTCATGTGATTATATTGATCGAGCAGCAAAACTGATATTGCTATTTTGCAGGAGGTTAACAGCGTATGCAAAAGGAATAACTATAAGCCGCTCAGTTCAACTTGTGAGAGCAAACTCTCAAAAGTTAATAAGGTGCGTCAGACAACCGCCCCTTTATCACATACTAATGATGATAAAGGGGATAAATCTATATTGTTACTCTTGCTCCCATCGGGATAAATCTGAACCATTTCTCTGATCTCGCCTACATATATGGGATATTTTAAGCAGTGAACATCTTTATTAGTGGTGGGGTCCGGGCAGAGAATAGGAAAGGTGACTTCACTATATTTCTGATCAGAAACAGGACCTATCACAAGAATTTTTTTTTAATAGGGCGACAGCTCTGAAAAGACAGATTACCTATCTCGGGCGAAATACGATCGGGTTGGGAGGTAAATTCAAATCCCTCATGTAAAATACAAATAGCCCCCACATTCAAACCTCTCTTTTTACCATTAGCAAGAACTTGTTTAACTTGCATATCATAAGGAATTCGAACAACTGTTTCAAATACAGTATCAGGAAGTACCGCTTGTGGAACCTCAATATCCACGGGCTTATTAGCTAAATGGCTTTTGATTAAGCGTCTCCTGACACTCATGAGTTTGATTGATCCCGGGTTTTAGATGGTTTAAACATGTATGACATCCTTGAACCATGCTACCGTGGGTCATCAACAGGGACGGTTATGGCTAATAATGATAGGTTACCTGCTAGCTTTAGGCGAGCTCTTCCCGAGAGAAAGAGGATGTTTGGCCGTGCCTGGCCTCTGAGAGCTCCTCTGAGGGATGGACATGTTCCAACATGGCCACAGCTTCTCAACATCATCGGCGTTCCATGTATGGTAAGTCTCCCCTTTGACGAACCGTAAGTTTTCCTTGATTAAAAGTCCTCACGTAGAAACTATTTCTGCATAAAACTGTATTGCCTCAGGTCGTTTTTGTTGTCTTTTGCAGTTGCTTTCATTACATCAATCTGTCCATGCACATTGCTTGCTTTGTATCGTTGATCTATATGCTGTGCTATTTTCAGTATTTTTAGCATGTTTGTTATTGTTTAGTTCTTTCGATAGTTCGTCCCTTTCAGGTACAGTTGATTATTATTCCATTAGTTTATGTGGCACCCTCATCTAGGGGTTCTCGTTGATCGCTTTGCTTCCTCCACACCTTCTCCCCAATATTTCACTCGATAACCTGTTAAAAATCTGAACTACCTTTGCATTTCCAGGATGATAGAGTTGCGATTGCGTGGCCGAATGATGAAGATGTTAGGAAAACGATACATGCGGAAGAGGTGAGCTTTCTCCAAATACCCTTAAATAATTTTGCAACTTCTCTTTTCTTTCTGATTTATCACTTATACGGTCCTTGAACTATGAATAGCAAAGTGTGGCGGCCGCTTGGGAGTTATGCACAGGCAGAATCTCGTATGATCATGATGCTGGAAGCATGATTCAGTACCACAAAAACCTAACTGCTGGGGGGTATCGAGCGCTCATATTCAGGTGGAAAGCAACCTTCAATGCAATTTAATATCTGTGTTCTCTTAGCTTACTAAAAGATGTATACATACAAGCTTTTGTATTAGAATGGTTGTCTTGCGAAAATAACAGTGGAGATATGGTCTAAAAACATGGAAGCATTGCTCTGGCAAGATGACTAAACTCGACCTTTTATGCAGCTAATATATCCCTCCTTGCCAACTCTAAAGTTGGATTTTAAGAGGCATCCTTTAATTACGTTTAGTCTAACGACTCCCCCAAATCCACTCGGGGTCAAGCCTCAGGTAGGAGTATTTGCAATGACAACCTCTCTCTACTGAGTTGTCGCTCTGCCTCTTTGTTCTTGTATCACTCTTTTCTACACCCGGCAGGCCACACTACTCTTGTGCCAGTGTTTGATGATGCATGGACACACTGATTATGAGTGGAGATATAAGAAAGCTAGATACTGAAGAAACAAATGCTAGGTTTATGCCCCAGCAAACATTCGAAATTCAGAGACATCGATAGTAAGGCATAATAATATGAAAAGTCTCAAAATCAGATTCAAAGATTCAAGGTAGATTGGTTGTAACATTGATTAAGAGGAAAATGTAGAGCAATTCTGGTATATTAAATGCCTTTGTTGCTGTCATCCATGTGAAATGCAAGGACAATGCCTGCTGGGGAGACTATCGCTGTCATTGCTGTACACTAAACTATGTAGATATGTGACGAAAGCTACTATGGTTTTGCAACCTCCATATGGAAGCTTTTGGTGAAGTTTTATGATTACCGACGCGCTCAGTACATGTGGGAGTATCGAGAAAACTACTCTAAAGTCTTAATTGCTTTTAGATCGGTATCTTTTATGCATTTGAATCCGGCCCGATCCCTGGTCATGTTTCCTCCTCCGCACCATGGAGATATTTTGAAATGTAGCTGCAGATGTACCAGTGAAATTTTGGCCAATTTGATGTTATTAATCACATGAAGTGATGAAGCTCCTCTTCTTCAGCTTCTGATGGTATTTGCGACCGTTCTTGCTTGTGGTAGTGGTGATCGTGATATGCGTGTTCCCTACACCGGTAGCGCAGCATGGACAAGGTCTATGGGGTATAAAACCGTGGATGAGTGGCGGCCCTGGACTTCCAGTGAACAAGTTGCCGGGTATTTTAGCATGACCATACAGAGTCTGAAGAATTTACTTTGTTCGTAGATTATTAAGCCTTTATTGAGAACTCAGGGCTATCATTTTAGTAACTGAATATGGCTGCAGCTACATTCAAGGATATGAAAACAACCTCACATTCTTAACCATCAAGGTCTGCAAAAAAGGTGCTTTGCATATGCATTCTCTTGCGGTATGTTAATAAGCCGTAATGACATTCGACTTACTAGTATTTCCTCTGGTTTTCCTCTCATTGGTGCAGGGTGTTAGAATTTTTCTTGATGTGGGCTCGCATTAATTGAAATTGTAATTCACCGTTTTACGGTATTAATTTACCGTTTACAGAATTGGTTTAATAAAAATGGATTTAAAGTTTCTTGATGGACCGAATATGGGCCTGGCTAGTGTGGGCCAAGTCCGGCCCGGCCCGTGGTGGGAGAGCTTAGCCGGAACTCTATATAAAGGCTAGGACCCCCCCTCTAGCTCTAACTTTTTGCTATTTTGTCTTCCATCTCCTCTATAAGGCTTGCGCGCGCGCGCGCGAGAGAGAGAGAGAGAGAGAGAGAGAGAGAGAGAGAGAGAGCAAGGAGAGGCGATCTCATTGATGCCAAGCAGCCCGGGAGTGATAGAGGGGAAGAGTCCGCCAGCCGCATCGCCAAAATTCCATCAAAAAGACGATCGAATTGAAATCAAGTATGCAAATTTGATTCCTTGGCTATTTAATTTCTAAAACTCGACTACGGCGATTCTAGGGACTCGTCGGTGACGATGGACGGTCGTTTGGACGGCCAAAACAGGGCGCTGGACACACAGTCCTGAAATACAAACCTTGAGAGGCATTGGGTTTCTACGGCCGTTTTCTAGCTGGAAACTGGATATGATAGAAAGAAAAGGTGCTTTTCAATGCCATGATTGCAGAATAGAGAGCGGAGGGAGAGAGTTCAGAGAAATACTTCCTTTCATCTTGTGCTTTTGTCCTTTCGCTGGATATGAAATTTCAAGGACTTAGAAAAATTCGATGAAAATAAAATGTAACCAGAACATAAATTCTTATACAAAGGTGAAAATTAGTGAACCAGCTTGATGGGTCTTTTCTTCCTTGATTCACTTTGCACTAAATTAGTATAGTCAAAAATTTATGACTATTGGTAAATTGTCAAAATATTTATGACTAAATTGACATATGATCAAAGGTTTTAAGACTAAATGGCTGCCGTACAATATATTTAGTACTTTTTGGATAAGTTTCCCTTTAAAACTGAATTCACCACGGTGTGATAAATTTATAACTTTTTCGGCAACTATCCCTGTACACACACGTACTTGATCATTCCATAGACTTTGATGTATCGCTTTGACAGAATGCACAATCGATGCAGATTGCATTTGCAGGAAAGCTGCTTCTTGTGACCTCATCTGATGTTTAGCCAACTCGTCATATACACTTTCTTGACTTGCCAATCAAATCTTGGCTTAGTAGCCACGCAACCGTCGGATGCAAATGAGGCCATCTGACGAATATAGAAGACAAATTTTAATGCAAGATTAAGCCATCTAGCGTATGGGGGTTCTCTCAGGATCTGTGTTTCCTAAATGAAAAGGTGATTCGATTCGATTCGCTTTTCTTGTTTAGGTCAGAATATTTGATTGGCTCGTCGGGGCATATCTTGTTGGCAGCTTCGACTCGGAAGCGCCATTTCCCCCTTCCTTTTCTGGGTATGACAAGGTAAGAGGGAAAAGGTAGTTAAAAGTTGTTGCATTGCTGAGTGAATCTTAATCTGTGTTTTACTTTCTGGTTTGACTGAGAAGATTAAGGACATGTATGTTCAGCACACAGCCAGATTCGGTTTCCTGACGATTTTTTAGGGTGATGTGCCGTCGATCCTTCAACTTTATACTTTCCGAATTTGGTAATTTACCGATGAAAGGTCAACTCGATAATAAAAAGCAAAATCCATCCAGGTCGGTATTGAATTGAATGAAATATAACTCATGCCGTAGTCTATACCATGCATATTGCATGTTCCTAGCACAATATAAATCCCAAATATGTTAATCTTTCCAAACATGCAGTGTGTATCCATAAAAATAAAAATAAAGATTAGACTGCCTTAAAGTATTCTTAGGTTACTAATTGCTAGATTAAAGATAAGGAGACCATAATTATTATAACTTTCATATGATGCTTACTTGGGTGCCATAATTTTTTTTTCGACCATTTCAATGTCATGACTTCTAAATAAAGTTCATTTGAGTGTGATATTTTAGATCAACTTTTTAAGAACATTCACACAAGTATAGGAAATCAACTTGTAGCACACAAGTTTTGAAATTATGGTACTCAAATGTCGATTGAAAAATATAACATAGTTATGTAGTTCGTACATAAGTTATGGCACTCAAACGATTGAAAAAAAAAGTTATGACACTCAAGTGAGCAGCATACAAAAGTTATGACACTTGTATTATCCTTTTCCCACTAGATCATTTTCAATACATCGATGAATCATGTGGTCAGAATTCTGGATAGGCTGCATTTATCGTGGTTGGAGTTTTGAAAGACACAACAGGCCGAAGAGGTGGCCAAGAGGATTGAGCAAGGTCTGGGGTCTCTATAGTATAGAATGTTCCTAGGTTAATATGGGAAATGTGTACTTGTGTTTTGAAAAATTCTTGTAATAAATGTGTAGGTGGTAAGGATGGAGATTGGATTTTTACCGTATTAATGAGTGATCTGTGGTAACAACTAGGATGACTCAACTATAAGTAGGAATACCCTTCCTCATTTGTATCATCATGCAAGTCCAACACAAAGCAATAGAAACATTCTCTCCCAAATGCTTCTCTCTCCTCCGCTAGTTTAAGGGGTGAACGAATCAAATAGGTCCGTGACACAGCATATATTATCAGTGACTCTCAATAACTTGTCTACCGTAGTTGGCAAGAAAAGAAAAGAATGTATTTGGGATATGAAATGTTTCGTACTATTCTATATTTAGTTTATCATTTTCTTTTCTCCCGTGTTAATGGACACAAGAAGTCCACATACGTTGTCTTTTGATAAATTATTGCATGATCTATAATTCCGGATCTTCTAGATTAAAATTATTCGTATCATTAAGATTGTGGAATTCACATGATCAACGGTTCAAATAGACTTGGTCCATATGATAGTTAATAATGCAATTCTTGTAGTTCACTGCTATTCCTGGTTCTTCACACCCAAATTAAATTTAACACAGCCAGACCAAATGGCAATAAGGATCCGACAAAGAATTACACCGGTCTTTTTTTTTTTCTAGCAACTCGGCCCCGGGAAAGGAATAAATCTTTGAGATGGCATATGCAGTTGTCAGTTTCAATGGACATGCCAAAAACTCTGCAGCGTTTTATCTTGTCCTCCCCCTTCATTCCTTACAAGAAAAGACCCTCCAGGGCAAGTTGTCCAGATACCCATATATGGTGTCTCTTTCCTTGACTGGGAATTGATCTATATAGGTAGTCTTTATCCCAATGGATCAATCACAATTCCTGTAACCTGTTAGGGGTGATATTGAGGATCGACTCATCACAGAGCCCGAGGGCAGGACATTTCCATGGCGAAGAGTGGTTTTGTCTTGTACAGTGCGCTAGCACTCTTGTGTTCTTGTTTTGTGTTCAGTCGGTGTGCTCCTGAAAGCGCACTGGTTACTCAGCTTCCTGGATTCAACGGCTCTTTCCCTTCCAAACACTATTCTGGGTACGCCCCTCTATTCTCATTCACACTCAAAGGTCACTGCTTAACGTCACTTGTCAATATCAAGGCGGTAGAGAAAAACACTACTCATTGGTTCGGGTTTTGGATGAAGGTATGTGACGATTGGTCCAACCATCGGAGGCGCTTATTCTACTATTTTGTGACGTCGGAAAAGGACCCTTCCAAGGATCCGGTGGTTCTGTGGCTAAATGGAGGACCAGGGTGTTCGAGCTTTGATGGTTTTGTGTACGAGCATGGTATAGACATCTAGTTATCCACATTCATGTTAACTCGTTTTATTAAGATTTAACTTTTCATATCGCCACCAACCGTAGTAGAATCATTCGTCTGTCCGGGGATTCTAGACCATGAACTTCGCTGGAATTTTGTTATTGTTTTGGTAAGTTCATAGGTTGATGATGGGTAAAAGTTGTGTAACTGGTGTCAGAGATGATCATCTGATTACCATATCTCTCTTCACTTTTCTACATGTCTTTTGCACATCTCGTCATAATATGCAGGATCAGTTTTGTGTTCACTACATAACGCGACAAGCAAGCTTCCTTTTTATCACATCGAAGGTCTCTTGCGCGCCATCCTGACAGAAAGATTCCCCGAAATTGTAGTTATATGAAGTTGTCATCTTAGGCAAAATTTTAGAATAGACTTCATTTTGTTTAAACTTGACCACACTATGTTCTGCAGGACCTTTCAATTTTCAAGCCGCAAAGACAAAGAAAAGCCTACCGCGACTGCATTTGAATCCCTACAGCTGGTCCAAGGTTGAAACCTAATTATAGATTGGTCAAAATGATTTTCGATGGTACAGGGAAAAAGATCTGAAGCAGCAGAACATAAGATGATATTCCTCTTGTCAACTATCAATAGCATGTTTTAACTACGATTGCTTCATCTGATTTCACGACATCACAGGTCTCCAACATTATTTACTTGGATTCTCCTGCCGGTGTGGGATTATCTTT